>JAODAL010032702.1:0-46568 GCA_025379985.1 Phyllomedusa bahiana
CACCCCTGATCTCATGCTGCTGTTGTCGTGACCTCCACACTGTATCATTGTGCCCTCTGGGCCCTAAATGTTTGCCGCCTCCAGAATGTCATTGTGCACTGCCTGACCTATCTGCTGCCGCCGTACCTCCACACTGTTGATTGTCCCACTCTGGGCCAAATATGTTTTCCCGCCTCCAAATGTCTTTGTGCCACTGCCTGATCTCTGCTGGCGTCGTGACCTCCACACGTATCTTGTGCCACTCTGTGGCCTAATACTGTTTTGCCGCCTCCAGAATGTCATTGTGCCACTGCCTGATCTCATGCTGCTGTTGTCGTGACCTCCACCCCTGTATCATTGTGCCACTCTGTGGCCTAATACTGTTTTCCCGCCTCAGAATGTCATTGTGCCACTGCCTGACCTCATACTGCTGCCGCCGTGACCTCTGCTCTCAGTCATTGTGCCACACTGTGGCTTCCTCTGTTTTGCCACCTCCAGAATGTCATTGTGCCACTGCCTGACCTCATGCTGCTGTGGCTGCCGCCGTCACACTCTGTCACTAATGTTGCCACCTGAGCTCTCAGCTTGTTTTTTTCCAGCTTTCGCTGGCATGACTTTATCAGGCTACATTCCCGCTTTAGTTTTTTTGGTCAGTTTTGCCCTCTTAAGTGCCCAGGGAATTTTATAGTGAAGCGATTCTAAGAGCGAGGGCAGTCATCTGCGTTGTCATACTAAAAACACAACATTGTATGAAGCCAAACCAAGCTCCTCTGCATATTTAAGCATGGCACAATGTTCTACAGCACCCTGCAGGCTCTGTGCAGCCTGGAAATAGCTGCTTTTTAACACGATTCATGCCGAAGTAATTCGGAACGAAACAAATTTTGTCGGAAAATTCGGCGAAGTGACTGAATCGAATTTTTGAGAAATTCGCCCATCTCTAATTATACTGTATTGTCCAATAAAAATATTTCTGTCTTGAATAAATGATAGGCCTACCACTGAAAGTTTATAAAACTGCTTGCCAAACTTTTAATAAAGAGAAAGGATGCACCGACATTTTGGACATGTCTCTTGCTCTTTCAAAGATGTATATGCACATACACTCTTGAGTTATTGTATCATTTGGAAACTGCACAAACAAAGCTGGGAGATATTTTAGTCTCTGATATCAGATTTGTTGCCTAACGTGGATAATTGGAAGACTTTGACTGCAAAGACACATTCCGTTCCGAACATCTGGACATCCGCGTAGATTGGGAAACGAAAATACACAGCTGCAGCATATAAGGTAAATTTATACCATCCTTTTTCGCTTCTTAAATGCGTGATTCCAAGTTTGGGCGAGATGTTTCAGAGAAAGAGGTTCAGTAATCATTAATTATATTAATGAGAGCAGCAGATTTCCTTTGGCATAAGAACCTCAGGAAAATCCTTTTTTGTGTTGGTGATGAGATTTGCTAAACAACTGAATTGAGCGGAATTGAACAGAAATGTGGTAGAGAAAGAATCAGTTTTGTTGTGGCGAAAATTATTGTTAGTGCAAGGGGAGAGCAACCCCTAGTGGTTTTACAGTGAATTTTGTTTCAGAAAGTGAAATGAGACCCCTAGTGGTTGTATAATGCTGGTTCAAGAGAAAGAACTCTAGTGCTGAATTGATGAAATACAGTTTTTATGAACAAGTTTTTGTGAAGACCTGATTCTGTGCTAATGTAGGTAAATCCCATTGTTGTTATATTGTTAATCTCACACCCTGAGGAGGGGTGAGGATTTGTCCTGGGGGCACCACAGGGACAAAAGGTGTGCTAAATCATGAGGGCCGGGAGTAGAATTTGTTTTTTGTTTCTTTTTTTCTTTTTTTTTTTTTAAAGAAGTTTTTTACTTCCCTAGGGGGGAAAAAGAGAACATGGAATTTACATTCTTGCAGGCAAAGAATTAGGAAAAAAATTGGGAAAATTTACATTAAAATCGTGAAAAAGAGAAGGGGACTCAAGAGGGGTTTGAAGCATCCAGGTTTAGTGATGAGGAAGGGAAACGGGTGTTTAAGAGTTAAAAAGATTGCTCAGGAGATAAACAGGGTTCCCGGAAGGCAATTAGATGAAAAGTTGTGGAAAAAGGTTCTAGAAGAGGGAAAGAGGTTTTTAAGGCAAAAACAAGATGTAGTGGAAAATTGTTTAAAATGGTAGACAAAAAAAAGACACAAGTCGACACATCCAGATACGAGAAAGGCAACAGCTCGGACACAAGGGCTATTTATTTTGTCCCGGGTTTAAATAGTGTTGGGATTGTTGGCTATCGACATGGGGCGATAGTCGTATTTCGGCCACCACGAAAAGGGTTTTTTTCGATAGTGAGCAGTCGTTTATGAGCGCGCCTTTAAAGTTATGGGAGAGCAACAAACCTTCATTCTTCACCCAAACAGGGTGGAGAACTGGAATTAACGCCACAACAGTCAAAGGTCCCTGTACTCTTAGGCACCAAACACTTGGCTTAAAAGCCCAGAAAAAAAGTCCACCATTCATATCCCTGCTTGTCCAAGATGCCCCCTTAAACCTGAATCACCCACAATAAAAATCCAGAAGGCAGTATAAAAAATGAAACATTTTCCCTTGAACTGGAATTGAATTCCCTGCCCTGGAAGCGTGAGCCCCAAACCGCATGACCCCCACTTTAAAAAAAGTGGGGGGAAAAAAAAGGGTCTTTAAACCCACCATTTTAGTTGACTGGACATTGACTTATACCTGTCTGGGCCACACAGTACCCCAAAACCTGCATGACCCCCACATTTAAAAAATTTGCCGGAAAAAGGAGTCTTTAAACCCAACCTTTTTATTTCACTGGACATTGAATCCCTGTCCTGGGAAAACAGCATGGCCCAAACCTGCATAACCCCGATTTAAATAGTGCCGGAAAAAGGAGTTTTTTCAACCACTTTTAGTTTCAGGACATTGACTATCCTGCCCTGGGAACAGCATGGCCCCAAACCTGAAACCCCCAGTTTTAAAAAAAGTGCCAGAAAAAGGAGTCTTTCAACCCCCATTTTAGTTTACTGGGACATTGACTTCCCTGCCTGGGCCACGCATGAGCCCCAAACCGCATGCCCCCCAAATTTAAAAAAGTGCCGGAAAAAGGAGTCTTTCAACCCCATTTTAGTTTCACGGACATTGACTATACGCCCGGGGCCACAGCATGACCGGGGCCGGAGTTCAGTGGGTGGGTGAGAGCCCAGGTGGGCCCCGTCATCTTTTTAAAACACGCAGGTTAAAATGCCCTGTGAAGAACGAAAACTGTGTGTAAAAGCAGGGGTGCGGAAGCGGAATTGTAGAACCCACCCTTTCTAGTACACGTAAATTACTGGGTAGCGCTTCCCCCCTCCGTATGATGGGGCCAATTGAGTTAACTTGGAAATCTGGTGGTTAACGTCCTGTTACACCCAGGTCCCCTTTTTTGGCATTCTTTTTCTCATTTTATCAACTGCTGGGGGAAAATGGTTTATATTTTTGTTCTTGTCCGTGCTCCATACCCCATGTCCTCTGAATAACCTAATCGGTTTCAATTTTTTCCTGTACCCCCTTTGTAAATTCAGAAAAATTTTTTTAACAGCTATTTGTAAACATGAAAGTTTTTTAGTTTTAATTTAAAAAAACCATTTTTAAAATCGGAGGGATCCCACCATGTCTTTGTTTTCTTTTTTAATTGTTTTAAAAGGGGTTGTCTCAAAAAAAGGGGTTTGATAGCTAGTTAAAGATCTTGCAAAAACAAGTCATTTTGCAATATTTGTCCTTAACAGTGTCCTACCTTTTCCCTGTTTTGAAGCACCATCACCCCTTGAGCCACTCTTGACCATTGTGAAGAAAAATGTTGTAAAAAAACAACATTTTTAGAATAGGACCTTTTAGTATAGTGCATGCCCCAAAAAGCAAATGCCCAAAAAAAAAAAAAATTAAAAAAAAAACATGACCCAGGGCCCACTTTGACAATTGTGAAGAACAAATGTCTTTGGGAAAAAAAAATTTTTTTAGAATAGGACCTGTAGTAGTTTGCATTTCAAAGCAGCAGACCAAAAAAAAATTATAAAAATGACTTCTCCCCCTGTTAAAAATTGTGAAGGAGAAATGCCACTTAGACCCACATTTTGTTCCAAAGGCCCATGATTTTGCTGTATCTCAAGAAACAGCCCCCAAAAATTTTTTAAAAAATATGACTTCTACCCACTTTTAAAAAAATTGTGAGGGGAAAAACCATTTAAAAGCCACATTTTGTTCCAAAGGCCCGATTATAGTTTATCTCACAGCAACATGACCCCAAAAAATTTAAAAATGGACTTTCCCCCCTGTTAAAAATTGTGAAGGAAAAAATGCCATTGAAGAAAATTTTGTTCCCAAAGGACCTGTTTTTGCTGTATCTCCGAAACATGACCCCAAAAAAATTTTAAATATGACTTCTCAGCCACTGTTAAAAATTGTGAGGCCATGACCCAAAAACCATTGACAATGTAAAAAAAATTCAAAAAGGAAGTGAGTAAAGGGAAATATGGTTTTGTCATGAAACCTTGGTGTCTTTTTCTCCTCACAGCAAAAGGGGAAAATGAACTTTTGGGGAATTGAAATAAAAATTGCAGTAAAAAATGATCATTTTAAAAAATAAGTTTTTAAAGGGCCATTTCTGTTTGGAGAGGAATGTGAAGTGACAGCAAATAATGGTGCCCTGGCAATTGGGGCCACAACTCATCAGAGATCCATCCCTGATTCATCTTGTTTGGAAAAGTCAAATGACCAAAACATTTTGGGGAAAAGCGGATGGTTTGTCTGTAATGACTCCCCCGGGTGTCTGAAATCCGCTCAGTTGACGTGGTGTGGGCAGGAAAACCCCTCTATGGCGTGGTGACCAGTTCGGGCCTTCGTTATTTTAAATACCCAGAAGTTTTGGGCCCGGAAACACATAAAAAACATCGGTTTTGAGACGAGATAGTCGTGCCCCATGATTTAAGGGGTCTTGGGTGTTGTATGGGGTGGCCGCATTGCTGCGTTGGTGGGTGGTAAAAAAAAGATTCCCAGAGCTAAACCATTAGGCTTTTGCCACCTTGCTGCTGCTGCCGTGGGGCGTGCGGCTATTTGGACTCTACTGGTGTCACGTCGCTGGCGTTGTTCCACCGTGCTTTTGAAAAACGTGAAGAGACCCACAGATGTTCCCCAGTTGATCAATCAGCAGGTCTCCATTTCTGCATTTTACTCTCTATTGGGGGGGGGAAGGAAAGTGTGATTTTTGTTTTGTCCCGGGGACCCAGGAGGGGGGGCCAACCGGGAAAACTGTTGTTCATTTTGATACCCTTTAAATTTTGCCGGGGATCATTTTGGGAGGAAATGGACATCCAAGCCCTTGGGGAGAGTTGGGCGGGGAAGTTCCCAAGCTCTGGGTTTTGAGTGGACTAGCAAACTCATCTTTTCATCTCCCTCAAATTCACCCCAACTTTTTCCCAAGGCAGGGACGCGGTTTTCTAGGAATACTCCTCCTCCTCCTCCGTTTCCCCCGGCACGCTTCAACAAGTCCTGACTTGCCAGATGATCCCCCTGAGAGCTGAGGTCCCCGCCTTGCACTGTTTGGCCTGACCACTGCCTAATGAGACCGATAAAATTGGAAATTGGGACTTGGGATTTGACGGGAGAAAGGCCCCTTTGTTGCATCTGTGTCCGTCTCCTCCTCCGTCGCTGGCGGGACCTGATTTTTCAGAGTGTCCAACGATCTTTCCCGGGAACTAAGATCCCCCACAATGTCATGTAAAAGGGCATCGCCCCGACTGACCTTTTTTGGTGGTTTCTTAAAAACTGGAAAAGATGGTGCGAGTTTCTTTACCTGCCTCCACTCTGGGTGTCTAACCCCCCAAGCCGCACCGCTGCTTTAGGCCAGTGTCACTTCGTATGCGTAAGGCTTTGCGCTGCTCCCAAAAACGTGGGATGGGAGGTGGAATTCCAGGTGTTGCCAGGCAACAATGGAGGGTTTGACGGGGAGGCTGAGTCGTGCAACGCAGCCAGGCGGGGACGAAGCAAGGTGCAAAACGGCGGAAAAGTGCGACCAGCCCTCGAGCCTTCTTCAGCAGGCAGTCCAGACCGGGTAGTCTTTAGAAATTTTGGACGAAAAGGGTTCAGGGACATATCCCAGGCAAGGGATGTGTCCAGCCTACCAATCTTAAGGGGGGCCCGCAGATTTCGCCGTTTCGCACACCACCTTGCCTGGCACAAATTTTGTCACCCGCCAGCGCTCGGTCTCGTTGCGGAGAGCCGTCCCAGCTTGACCCGTGTTGGCGGTCTCCAAAGGGAGATTAAATTTCAACACGGCCTGGTGTCTTGGGCCGTGATGCCACCCGGGATTGGGGGAAAAAGGCCCCGCCCATCCCTGGGTTTTGAAGAGCGTGCGCCCAGCCTGAGAGCCACCGTCACCCCAGAGACATCCACCCCGCTCCCCCGGAGCGTCCAGGATAAGCGGGGGGGGCCCTTTGGGCCGTGCTTATAGTCCAGTGTCGGGGTGGTGAGTTTTCGGGAAAAGATGCAGACAAAGGCTTTTAAATTTAGGTGACCGTGGCTGGCCCGGGCAGGGACAGCTTTTTGGCAAGAAAAAAGCCCGTCGGCATCTGGGATTGGGGGAGGCGAGGGCCATGAGTGGCGGAAACCCCCTCTGGTCCAAAAAGACAGAAAGGAACATTTTAAAAGGCAAAAGCCCGGCAATGCCGACTTCAGGCTTTTGGGGTTTGGGAGGGGTTTGGGTTTAAAGTGTTTTTCTGCCCCAAACCTGGAAGCGAAAGTGGGGGTGCCAGATGGGTTGTAAGGGGGGGGGGAGGTCGTAAAAAGGGGGGGGGAAGGGAGAAGGGGTAGGATGGGGGGGGCTTGGTGGGCGGGGACCGGGGCGGTTTTTTTTTTTTTTTTTTTTTTTAGTTGGGGGTGAAGGGAGGCTAATCCCCGATATGACTCTGAGGGGACATGGGGCTGAGGAAGTTGGTGGTGGGGGGAGGGGGAGGCGGAGACAGAGGGTGTGACGGATTGGAGGCCGGGTGGGCTGGCCTTTTTTTTGGCCAAATGTTCCTCCTTTAACCTGCATTGTTGCATGTGACAGACAGTTGGGGGTGGTTAAACCCCCTTGGTTCTTTCCCTATTTTGCGTTTCGGCAAGGCGGATTGAAAAGCTGGGTAAATCAGAGGGTTGCTCAACAAAAGGGCCCCGGCTTGGAGGTCCTGGACCCTTTTTTACGGCGATAAGCGGGAGCGGGGTTTTTTTTCTGACCCTGGCTGGGGAATCTATCAGCGGGGCTTCTGCGACCGCCTCTCCCTTTTTTTGGGGGGGACCCGTATTGACACTACCCCATCGTTTCTCCCGTCCCCTGATAAACGCTCGAAGCAAATTCTGCGGGGAAAAAAGACCCGGGGTGGGTCCGCAATGTGTCATCTCATCACATTAACACAGGTGACTTGGTCGTCTGACTTTTGCATCCAGAAGTGCGGGCTCAAGCAAGGGGGACTGCAAGGCGTTTCCGACCGCCTGGGGGATTGACGGCTTCCTTCACCCCCTTGATGGTTTAGTAATGGGGCGTAGAGAGATAAATCATCTCTTGATCTTTTAAAAAATGCCTTTTGACCCCAACCGCATTTTGTCTCATAGGGTCTTCGACAATGGTTATCCCAGTGGGGGTACACGAGTTGCATTTGGGCTGCTTATGTTGGACGGTGCTGATGATGCTGATGCGCTTTTTTGGCCGTGACTGGGAGGACGAGGAGGTAAGGCTGGATGCGGTTGCTTTCCATGAAGGGCAGATTGGCGACGATGTTCGTTATTAGATTCCAAGGGGCCCCCCACCCAGCGATGACAGGCTGAGGTCCCGAACTGACGATCCGTGGCATGCGTGTTTTGCCGCATGGAAAAGGAGCCCTTCTCTCGTTTCTCTACCTCCAGTGCTACCCCCCCTTTGCTCCTTAAACCGCATTTCCCCCTGTTCAGAAATTAAAAATTTGAGAAAGGTTTGGAAATTGTTTTGGAAAGTTTTATTAAAGCGGCAAATCACAGGTATTCCAATCCCTATAAACAAAAAAAAATTGCTGGATTCAAATTTAACTGCAAGGTGTTTTTCAACAAATCTGGCTGGGCAAAAGTGAAAAAAAAAACTATCTGTTTTTTTTTCGTATAATACACGGTATTTTTTGCACCTTTTAATTACCCGTGGTGATATAAATTGCTGTTTTAAGATTTTCGTGGAAACTGCGTCAATGACAAAACTGGGTGCGCAAAAATCAAAAAAAAACCCTATCTTTTGTTTTTTGTATAATTTCAGGTATTTTTTGCCCTTTCATTCACCCGTGGGACATGAATTTTGTTTTAAGATTTTGTGGTGCTGGTCAATGAAAAAGCTGGGTGCGAAAGTCAAAAAAACCGTTCGTTTGTTTTCGTAAATCCGGTATTTTTTGCCCCTTTTAATTTCACCTGTGGTGACTATTGAATTGCTGTTTTAAGATTTTTCTGGAGCTGGTCAATGAAAAGCTGGGTGCGCAAAAAATCAAAAAAACTATCTGTTAGTTTTCGTATAAAACACGGTATTTTTTGCCCTTTCAAATTACCCGTGGGGATATAGAATTGCTGTTTTTTGATTTTTCGTGGATGCTGCGTCTTTAAAAAGCTGGGTGCGCAAAAAAGTCAAAAAAAACTATTGTTTGTTTTCGTAAATAAGGGATTTTTTTCCCTTTCAATTCACCTTTTGGTGATATAGAAATTTCTGTTTTTAAAATTAGTGGATGCTGCGTCCCAAAGAACAAGCTGTGTGCGAAAAGTAAAAAACACGTATCGTTAGTTTTCGTATAATACACGGTATTTTTTGCACCTTTCAATTCACCTGTGGTGACTTGAATTGCTGTTTTAAAATTTTGTGGATGCTGGTCAATGAACAAAGTTGGGTGCGCAAAAATCAAAAAACGTATTGTTATGTTTTCGTATAATAACGGTTTTTTTTGACCTTTAATTCACTGTGGTGCTATGAATTGTGTTTAAGATTTAGGGGGATGCTGCGGGCAAAGAACAAAGCTGGGTGCGCAAAAGTCAAAAAACACGTATTGTTATGTTTTTTATAAACACGGTATTTTTTGCACCCTTTTTAAATTTACCCGTTGTGACTATAGAATTGCTGTTTTAAGATTTACGTGGAAACTGCGTCAATGAAAAAAGTGGGTGTGCAAAAGTCAAAAAAACAAGTATTGTTTGTTTTCGTAGTAATGGTTTTTTGGCAAAAACAACCCGGTGACTCAAGATTGCTGAATTGTAATTTAACTGCAAGGGGGGGATATATCAAAACGGTGGAATGGGGAAAATTTAAAATGAAACCTTCTGAAATGTAACTGTTAAAAGGGAGTTTTGCACCTAACAAAGGGGACTGCAGTTACTGTAATGATGTTTTCCCCAAAATAAGTTCAGGGGTGCCAATATCCAGGAAAATTTCAAAAGCAAATGTTAATAATAAAGATATTTTCATGCAATTCTACACTAAGCTTGGTGAACTTTTCCAGTGTTCTTTATAGATAGAGCTTTTCGTGTTGGCCCCCGGGGACCCCCCGCCCCCCCCCTACCCCCCGTGCTTTAACCCGGGAGTGCTGCTTTAAAAATTCTTGCTAAATACATAAAAAACTTCAAATCTCTAATCTAACTAAAAAGGAAGGATCCAGCTATAGAGAGGTTTTTTCTGTGGAAATAGACTAATTTCGCTGAGCTGTTTGGCCCAGGCAGAGCGCAGTCCTTTCCTATGAGAGTGAGAGACACTAAGGTGAACAGGAAGGGTGTTCTTGTTTAAAAAGAGGTCATGGATTTTTCCAGCCCAACGCAACCCTTCACATCCAGTATGACGTCGCAAAAAATCTCACCCTGCTCTATTCTGTAAACTGATTTGTGGCCCCCAAAATGACAGGAAGCGCCCAAATGGGGATCTTAATAGATATGCCGATTTTAAAACCCTTTTTATCGCATGATCTGAAAAATTTGATCACCATAAAAACCTTGCGATTTTAACTTTGTCGATAAAAAAAAGCTCAACACTACCGGTTAATGAATGCGCCCCTCAACACAAGAGCCACAGTTCACATTTTTTTAAATTCCTTCTCTGCTATGGTCAATCAACCAGTTCAAACACTGTCAAGTCAACCAGAGGACACATATTAAAAAACCCAAAAATAAGGGATGGGTACCTGAGGGGATGGATTTAAATACATTGAAAGATACCAGCACTAATAAGCAACTACAGATTAACCCTGTATTCCCTCACAATAATAAGATGAAGGAATTGGAAACATTTGAACATGATCAAGCCCTGGGGGCAAACACATAGAAGCAAACAAACTATTATCATTGATGTCAGACACAGATTCAGCCTCAAGGTATTGCAGCAGGGTCAATCACTTAAAGGAAAGAAAGTAGACTATCAAGATTCTGTCGGCAATAGGGGGAAAATGGACGCTAGGAAAGCAGAAATACAAAATTGAAGCTGCAAGCGGATCTTAAAAATGATATCAACAGGTCTTTAGGAACATGGAGCATTCAATAGGACAATATGGATGTCTCAAAAATTTAAGGAGGGGGCCGAGACTGATTTAAGGGGGGGGCAATTGACACTATCCCGGGAAATTGGTCCCAAACAAGGGGAGAAAAGTCCCCTCGTTAACTCCGTAAGATCAGGAAAAATTTCCCCCCCAGTCCTGGCCAGTTACACCACCAGCCCCTGACCAAAACCCCTTCCTAACTACAGGGCCACCAGAAGTGTGGCCCCCCCCCACCATCACAGAGGGTACAAACCTTGGGGAAACCCTCGAAAAAGTATTATTAGTTAACCGATTTGAAACCCGAGGGTATCATGCCCCTTTTGTCGAGCCATAAGGATTTTTACAAAATGTATAACATTTGTTGGAAAGATCTCCAAGACAAACAAACAAAGCTGGGAGATATTTAAGTCTCCAATATCAGAATCGTAGACGGAATGTACCTTTGGAGGAGTGAACAATGGAACAAGTTATGTACACGGAGAAGAGATGGTAACTTGCTGGATTAATTACTTCTAGAATTACGTAAGGACCCATATATTGCGGAGCAATCTTACCAGAGGGGACCGTTACATGAAGATTCCAGATGGACAACCATACCTTATCCCCAACAGTAAACCCTCTAGAACAAAGACGACTCTCATCACTTTTTTTCTTTTGGATGTTCTGAGCATTAACCAAGTTCTTCTGAACTTGGGCCCCGATGGACAGTCGTTAATGATAACATCCACCCCCCCTAATGAAGTAGCGCGGATAAAGATGCTGTCTCTGGGGAAAACCATAATTTTCAGTAAACAGAGAAATACCAGAAGAAAATATTATGTTGTTGTTGAAAAAAGGAGTTGTTGACAAAACAAATTATTAGGCCGTGTTCACAGGTTTATTCCGACGGATTTGTGTTTCACAAATCCCCTGAATAAGGGGGGGGACGGGCGGGGGGCCCGGGGCGCGGCGGGGGCGCCGCTCCCGGCCCATAGCAATGCTTGTTTACGGGCTACGCGCCGTAAAAATGTTTGTCCTTTTCCCCCGTGGGGATTCGCGAGGGGGAGGAGTGAGGAATCCATGTTCTCTATGAGAGCAGTGGATTACCGTAATGACTCCGACGGATTGGCGCCGTACTGCAGCGCAAATCCGGTGCAGTACGGTGCCAATCCGCGGCAAAATAAGCCGTGTGAACGAGGCCTTAGTGATTGCCAGCATGGATTTACTAAGGACAGAAGCTGTCAGACCAATCTGATCTGTTTTTACGAAGAGGTGAGTAGAAGTCTGGACAGCGGGGCAGCTGTGGATATTGTGTTTTTAGACTTTACAAATGTGTTTGACACTGTCCCGCATAATCGTTTGTTAGGTAAATTAGAATCCATTGGGTTACAAATAACAGAGTGTAATCGGATTAAAAACTGGCTGCTGGATCATACTCAGAGAGTGGTGGTAAATGACTCCTACTCTGAGTGGTCCCCGGTTGTGATTGGTGTACCGCAGGGCTCAGTATTGGGTCCTCTCTGATTCAATGTATTTATTAACGATATAGTGGAAGGGATTAATAGCATGGTTTTGATTTTTGCAGATGACACCAAGCTATGCAGGGTAGTGCAATCTATGGAAGATGCTCATACATTGCAAGCAGAACTGGACACACTGAGTGCTTGGGCATCCACTTGGCAAATGTGGTTCAATGTGGATAAATGTAAGGTTCTGCATCTGGGTAGAAATAATCTACAGGCATCATATGTCCTATGGGGAGAAAAACATGGAGAATCGCTTGTTGAGAAAGATCTGGGCGTTCTTGTAGATCATAGACTACAGAACAGCATGCAATGTCAATCAGCTGCCTCTAGGGCAAGTAAGATATTGGCATGTATTAAAAGAGGCATGGACTCGCGGGACAAGGATGTAATTCTACCGCTGTACAAAGCATTGGTGCTTCCTCACTTAGAATATGCTATTCAGTTTTGGGCCCCAGTTATAGAAGAGATGTAATGGAGCTAGAGAGAGTACAAGGACGAGCAACCAAACTTATAAGGGGAATGGAGCATCTTAGTTATGAGGAGAGGTTAGTAGAATTGAACTTATTTAGTCTTGAGAAAAGACGGCTTCGGGGAGACATGATTAATTTATATAAATATATAAATGGTCCCTACAAAAAGTATGGGGAAAAATTATTTCAAGTGAAGCCCCCTCAAAAGACAAGGGGACATTCCCTTCGACTAGAGAAAAAAGGATTCAATCTCCAGAGGAGAAGAGCGTTCTTCACTGTAAGAACTGTGAATCTGTGGAATAGCCTGCCTGAGGAGCTGGTCACAGCAGAAACTGTAGAGAGTTTCAAGAAAGGCTTAGATACCTACCTGGAACTAAAGAATATAAATGCGTCCGTAGCTATGTAAAATTCTGCATCCTGGCTGGTGGAGGCTCTGGGGTCAGAGATATGGTCTCCACTGGAGCAGATTGGTTCTTGCCTTGTGGTTTCCAGCGCATTAACCAGTGGGGAGGCTGCGCTTAAAGTCCTTGTCTCTCTCCCTCACCCACATTTTCCCCACCCTTAGTTGAACCTGATGGACACGTGTCTTCTTTCAACCGTACTAACTATGTAACTATGTAACTATATTATCCTGTTTATTAATAGCAAATTCAACCAAAGGTGAGTATTTTACCCAGTCTACCTGCTGATCAGAGACAAAACGACACAGATTTTTCATAAAAGTTTGAGTTACCCTCGAAGGTCCACTTAATAGCCAACAATTCTCGGTTTCCAACATCATAATTCCTCTCAGCAGAGGAAAATTTACAGGAAAAGAAGGCACAAGGGCGGAGATTAGTCAAATCTGTTCTATTTCCTGACTACCGAGTACAATCGGGAAACATCTGTTAATACACTACTTTCCCCACCTAACTAACTCTCCAGAATTCCAGTCAAACACAGAATTGTGTTTTTCGAAGTCAGGGCAATCCCCAAACCACGACAGTGGGTAACCCCTCCATGATAAACAGAATACATTTCTCACTATGCATTGACCCTACCATCATCTCAAGCTAAGATGTGCAATGTTGGATATTGCCCTTAACCAATGGCGTAGAATCAATCACCACAACCTGCAGGGTATCTGATAGAGGCCTCCAGAGAAGGCCCAGACACTTGGCGAATGCAGCATCCACAAAATTGGAAGATGAACCAAAATCCAAAAAAACATTCCCAGATCCACATATGGCAAGATACGAAATTTTCACTGGGAGTAACAACTTCCCAGAAGTCACCCAGGCACTGGAGTTTTCCGGCCTGGTCTTTCTTTTGGAGTACTTGCGGATGAAGTGGCCTTCCCCGCCACAGTAGTAACACAGTCCCTGGATGCAACGTGAGGTCCTGCGGTCACTGGCAGCGGCCTTCGAAGAAAATTGCACCTGCATGGGTTCCTCAGGCGGTATCTCAATATCAAAAATGGCAGGCTCTACGGTGGTAGCAGAATGGACCAGCGAGCAAAGTGAGGCAGTGAAGCAAATGTCTTTTCCTGATGTCTCTCCCTAAAATGTCTGTCCAGACGAACAGCCAGAGCCATAGCATCATCAAGTGTACCAGGGTTAGGGTAAGCAACCAACATGTCCTACACATGATCAGCTAATCCTAATCTAAACTGGCACCTGATAGCTGGGTCATTCCACCCAGACAGAACACACCAGGGACGAAATTCGGAACAATATTCCTCCACTGTTCTCCTACCCTGCATCAAGGTAGTGAACCGAGTCTTGGATACTGCCTCCCTATCAGGGTCATCAAAGAGTAAGCCCAAGGAGTCAAAAAATATGTGTATGGAAGACAAATCAGGTGAGTTAGGAGGTAATGAGAATGCCCACTCCTGGGGGGACTAGTTGGGTAAGCACCTGCATCCTCTCTACCAATGTTGTCATGGGGTTCATAGTGAGTGGAGAGCAGTAACGGTTTTGGCCTGTGATAATGTTACATCAGAGTAGGTGCAGGGTGTTCTGACTGAACCCCAGCCCACTGTCCCTGCCTACTTGGCGAGCTGCCCTAAATGGCAGACCCCAACTGGATGGCAGTCCCTAAACTACTAAGTGCAGGGCCCATCAGGAGAAAGAATTGTCAAACAGTCCAGGTCAGTAACAGAGCGGTAACATCAGGCCAAAAATCAGAAAACAGAAGGAATACCAGAAAACAAGTCGGGAGTCAGAACACTATCAGGAACGAGATACCGAATCAGGAAACGAGGTCAAGAAGAGCAGAGGTTTGGTAAAGAAAAGCACAGTAACAAACGTAGGTGAAAAACCAAGCTAGAACCTTTCACAAACAAAACAGGAAGGTATTCAGGAGGTTTAAATGGTGTGCCCAGACACCACCCCTGTAGCTGATTGGTGCGGTCTCTGGGCCCTCCTATTGGCCTGTGTGACACACCCCTTGTTCACAGTGGCTGTAGAGCTGTCACTCCTGAACTCCTCAGCAGAACCTCTCCCAGGGTGTGGACACAGGCCAGGTAAATTAACCCATGCAGAGCGTTGCACCTTATCAGTGGGAGATTGACTAGGTAAGTGAGTCCTGACAGTGTTCTTAGGCTTCCAAGCTTCTCCCTTTTTCTTCCAAACATAATGATGGTCATTATGACCAAAAGTTAAATTATAGTTTCATCAGACCACAGGACATGTCTCCAAAAATGTAGGTCTTTGTTCCTGTGTGCATTTTCAAACATTAAAGGGATTGTATCGCTACAAAGATCATGGGGACAGTAAAAATAAGCACTTTTGTAATTGGGTTGCATTACCTCAGTCACTTGGTTTAGCAGATATGAGCTTTTCTATAAATCTGCTTTCTATTTCCGCTGCTGCTAGTCGGGACACGCCCCCTTTTCTGTGATTGGCTAGTCAGGACACATCCGGGTTGGATCCCGCCCGTAGACACGCCCCCTGTACTGTGATTGGCTGGCTGAGATTTCATTCAGCCTGTTGCAGAGCGATACTAGCTGGCTGTATGGAAGGCATCAGGCGGCTCAGGAAGGGAGTGCAGAGCAGAGCGATACTAGCTGGCTGTATGGGAGGCATCAGCCGCCTGATGCCTCCCATACAGCCAGCTAGTATCGCTCTGCTCTGCACTATTCTCAAGACCTAGTAGGTCAAAAGCAAATTGAAGATTTGTTACATCTAACAGAGGGCGCTGTGGGCTTCTCAGCCCTTTTCCCATAATGCCTTGTGATATGCAGATACTTCGTAGAGTGCGAAAAGGCAAAACAAATCTCTACACGCCGTTCGTTCTGTGCTCTACTTAAAGGGTTTGTCTCACTACAAAGAATAGCTTTCAAATTGTAGGGAACACAAAATAAAGACATTTTCCAAATATATTGCTTTGTTCATCTGTTTTTGTTAAAGAGATACAAGTGAATTAATCACCTCCCTGACTATTTCAGTTCCCTCAGTTACCGACCTGTAAACATCTCTCCCCCCTGCTGTTTGTTCTATGTGATAGCAGAGAGTGACGTCATCACACAGGTCACAGCAGCCTCTGTGCTGCCAGGCAGTAAAAAGCTTGATTTATCTAAAGTAAAAAAGCTCTAATTAGGGTTTTGTTTGAGGGATCAGTAAAAAAATCCCGCTAGCAGCTCTGGGAGTTTCTGAGCTAATCTGAAGTAATTAGCAACTGAAAACACAGAGTGAATACACCACAGAGCTGTATGCAAATCACGTCAGTCTGAACCGGAAGTGACAGAGTATTTCATTCATGCATCCTATGAAATCTTTAGGAGAAAAACCTTTAAGGAAAAAATTTTTCCCTTTCCCTGAGCCGCCTGATCCCCCCATACAGCCGGTATCACTCTGTTTGCACGATGGGGACAAAAATCCCGAACGCTTTTGTTTCAGATGAGAGATACTGGGTTTGGCAAAAATCCTTTTTGCTTTCTAAGTTTAAGAGGTCAAAAGAAAATTTGAGGATTTGTTACATCCAACAGGGGGCGCGTGGGCTTCTAACCCCCTTTTCCCATAAGCCTTGGATAGCAGATGTTCCCTAGGTGCGAAAAGGCAAAACAAATCTCTCACGCCCTTCTTCGGTGCTCTCCTTAAGGGAGATATTTTCCCCTTTCCCGAGCCGCCCATGCCTCCCCTACAGCCCGTAGACGCTCTGCTCTGCACTGAGAGGGAAAAAATCCGAACAGCGTTTTCTTCAGATGAGAGATCTGGCTTTGGTAAAATCCTTTTTGCTTTTTTAAAACCTAGTAGGTCAAAAACAAATTTAGGGGTTTGCTACATCCAACGAGGGTGCGTGGGGGTTTTCACCCTTTTTTTTCCCAAACTACAGTATACAGTCCCTGTCTGGGAAAAAAGGGGGAGGGGGGAGGAGGGAGGGCAGTGTGCTCCTCAATGTGTTTATCATCAGGTGTGGTGAAAATGGGTTTTAGCTTTTGGGGCCGAAGCCTCTCAGACACATGGAAAAACATGCAGGAGGCCACAGAACTTCTCTCCAGACACCCTTCTGCTTTTTCGGGGGTGCCTCAACGGAAGATGATTCCCCCCAAGCTTCGGTGAGGGGGGGACATACCCCCTGGCTTTAGAGGGGCCCCCTGCTGAGAGGAGACTACCCCCGGATTTTAAATTCAATCTCATAGAAAGCCAAAAGAACGAAAAAGTTTAAAAGATGAAACCCCTTTAAAACTGGCCTTTTATATGTTTCTTTTGAGTTATGGGTTTTCCTGGGGAGAGTGGCTTTTTAGCCCCCTGTTCAACGGGACTTGTTTCATTGTGGTAATGAACAATCTTACCAGCTTTGGCCGCTCTTCCGGTCTTTTGCTTTTGTTCTTGGGTTGATATGCACATGTCGGACCCCAGCACGTTCATCTCTGAGACACAGAACCCATCTCGTTCCTGAGCAGTATTATGGCTGGACATTTCCATCTTGTTTGTATTTGCATACAATTGTTTTTACAGATGCCCCCTGTAGCCAGTAATATTTGCCTCCTGTAGCCAGTAGAATCCAGTAGCCAGTATTATTTGCCTCCTGTAGCCAGTAGTATATGCCCCCTGTAGCCAGGAATATTTTCCCCCTGTAGCCAGTAGTATTTGCCCCCTGTAGCCAATAGCATTTGCCCCTTATAGCCAGTGGTATGTACCCCCTGTAGCCAGTAGTGCATGCCCCCTATAGCCAGTCATATCCAGTAGCCAGTATTATTAGCCCCCCTGTAGCCAGCAGCATATGCTCCCTGTAGCAAGTAATATTTGCAACCTGTAGCCAGTAGTACATGCTCCCTGTAGCCAGTAATACTTGCCCCCTGTAGCCAGTAGTATATGCCCCCTGTAGCCAGGAGTATTTGTCCCCTGGTATTTGAAAATACAATACTCACCTCTCAATGGTCTGAGCTGGCTCCTTGACCTGGTGAGCAGCATAAGTGCTGTGAAATTATCACGCTGCTTCCGCCAACACATAGTTCCCAGGTTCTCCTGGGCTGGAAGCCTAGACTTCTGGCCTAAGATTATCGGCGTCACAGGGGCTTTGATCCTGCAATGCCAATGTGTATGTGCAGCACTCACTGAGTGCTGTCGATACAATGGAGAAGGCAGGACAGTCATGCAGCATCCTGCCGTCTCCCTGAGACGTGTGTGTGCTGCTGCGGACTCTGTGCGGCCGTATTAAAACGGACCTGCAGAGACCGGTAGTGATAGTTACATAGTTTGTAAGGCTGAAAAAAGACAGACATCCATCAAGTTCAACCTATTTTGCTAAAGTGTTTATCCAGAGGAAGGCAAAAACACCCAAAAGAGTAGAAGCCAATTGTCCTCATTTTAGGGAAAAAATTCCTTCCCGACTCCAATCTGGCAATCAGAATAAATCCTTGGATCATCGCCCCTTCTCCAGAATCCTGGTCACTATAACTTATATTATTATTATTATTACGCTCTACAAATGTATCCAGACCCTTTTCAAACTCTGTTACTGAATTCACCATGACAAGTTCCTCTGGCAGTGAGTTCCACAGTCTCACTGCTCTAACCGTAAAAAATTCCTTTCTATGTTTATGTAGAAACTTTCTTTCCTCAAGACATAGAGGATGCCCCCTTGTTCTGGAACAGTCCTGGTTTTTAAAAATAAATTTAAGAGAGATCTCAATTTTAACCTTTTTAAAAAATTTTTTTATCATATTTATTTTTCCCCCCCAAAGCCACTTTTTTCTCTAAACGAAATAACCCTAATCTTGCAATCTTTCGGGGATTGCAGTCCCCCCGCCTTTTATTATTTTGTTGCCCCTTGTACTTTTCAACTCTAAAATGCTTTCTTTGCAGGTGTCCAAACGTAAAAAATATTCCATGTGTGGGCAAACCCAGTGACTTTATAATGGGAGAATAAATTTTCTAATCATTGATCTATGCCCCTTTTAACACACACCATAATCTTATTTTCCCTTTGGGGCAGCTGCTCCCTGACACTGGCTGCTACAGTTTAATTTTTACTATCCACCAGCTTTAACAAGTCATTCTCCATGTCACTTTTACCCAGCATTTTTCCTTTAACTTAATTTTAATGGATTTTTCTTCCCATGTGCATAACCTTGCATTTATCTGATTTTAAACCTAATCGCCAATTTTCGCCAGGCCCCAAAATTTATCCAGATCCCTTGTTAATAACACATTATCCTCTATTTGTTGTTACTTTCAGAGCTAGATCATCCAAAATCGATTTTTTACTGTGTAATCCATGGTAAGATCTTTAAATGAAAATTTTAACCCCTTACCAACCATAGAAGTCAAGCGTAGAAGGGGCTTTAAAGTGGGATCGCTCGAAATTTCCCTACACAGCCGTCGGGTGTTGCGGCTAATTGCGCAACATCTGCTGGTTACAGCGTGGGGGGGTGGCGCCCCCCACCCCCGCTGTTTGATGGCCGAGGCGTCTAAATCAATGAGAAACAGTGCTGCGGCATTCCTCACAGCGACCGGAGCCCCGCGCAAATTGGGGGATCCATCATGAACATGGCTCTGGAACCTTGCAGCTTCCTCCCGCAAAATTTTTGATTTTCCCCACTCCTGCCTTGGCCGCCTTTTGGTAACCCTTAATGCATTGTCTATGAATGCATTGGGCTTTTTAACGATTGTGCCCCTTGTGGAAGCGCCCTAGGGGCTCAAATTTAAAAAAAAAAAGTTTTAAAGTGTAAAAAAAATAAAAAAGATTAAAAGTTCAAATCACCCCCCTTTCGCCATTTACAAAAAAAAAAATAAAATAAAAAGAAAGTGACACATATTTGGTTTCGCCGCCCAAAAAAGCCCATCAATACTATCCCCAAATTTTTAATCCCGTACACTGAACCCCCGAGAAGAGAAAAATTAAAAAACACCAAAAAATTCGTTTTTTTGGTCATTTCACGTTCCATATAAATTTGGAATAAAAGTGATAAAAAGTTACATCATTCCAAACGGTACAATAAAAAGTATACTTCACCTGAAAAAAATTTAAACCTCACTGACTCCAGGTGTTATAAAAAAAAAGTTTTTGGGTCACACAAAATGGCCCCCCAGGCGCAAATTTCAAAAAAAAAAAAGTTAAAAAATTTTTATGGTACCAAAAAACAAACGAAAACCGTACATTTTTGGGTATTCCCGGGGATGCATGCAGCCTTAAATACAGGTAATACATAATTTTTACCGAAGAATGAACTCCGAAAAAAAATCAACTTTTTAGAATTTTATGGTATATTCTATGGTGATATGAATAACACCATTAGAAAGTACACTGTCCAGATACTCTATCTAGTGGAAAATAAAAACGTTAAATGGTTTTTCAGGGGCAAAGAGGAAAAAAATTAGACCCCATATTTTTATACCCCCCGTCAGGGGGGGGTTTAAAGAGGATAGAGCCCAAGCTAAATCCTGGGTACCCTACTAGTAATGGGGACCCACCGAGTATGTACTTAAATTTACCACCCTTTTTTTTCTATCATAGCCATTTGCTTATCCATTTAAAATTTTTTCCCCCCACCAAGCTTTCCCCTCTTTTTACTTACCACAGTCCAAGTGTTTAGAAAATCTAAACATACATCCAGTCCCTCACCCCAATCCATCAGAACTAATTTCCCTCTTTAGTTTTGAGCGATTATTATCACAAAGTTAAATCTGCACGGTTTTTTTATGTGATCGGTTTTTTTTCGTCACGCGATAATTTTGGGTGAAAATCTGCGCATAACTATTAATTTGCGCCATTTCAGCGTTTCCCTGTCATTTTGGGGGCAGAAAATCATTTAGGAAAGAGGGGGGGAGCGGGGTGTGCGACGTCATGACTGGATGTAGGGTTGTGATTGGCGGAAAAATCACATGACCTTTTTTTAATAGAACACCCTTTCCTTTTTTCATGATAAAGGTGTTTTTGGGCAAGACTTGCTCTGTCTCTCTCAAAACACTCGGCGAAACTGTTCTTTTTTTTCACAAAACAACTATGCTTTTAGCTGTGAAGTTTAGAACTTAGGTAGTTTTAAGGTTTTTCATTTTTAGTTACTTAGGCTGAAAATTTTTAAAAGGAGCATCTAGCGCTCTACACCGCGGTGGGGGGGGGCGGGGGCTGCGGGCGAACACGGACAGACAGGCTCAGGCAGGCTTTTGAAATAAGGGATTTGTCAGCCCAGACGTGCTTTGACCCTGCACTGCAAAGGGTTTTTTATTAACATTTTTTTGGCCAGTTTTTTGGGAAAAATATTACTTGTAGTTGTGCACCTGTACTTAAATTAGGGAAAAGAACTTTTCTGTAACTGCAGAGTATTGAAAGGTGCAACACTCAACTTTTATTATCTTAAAAAAAATTTTTAATTTTTTTTTTTCACTTTAGTCGGCCCAGTTTTGTTCATAAGCCACCTTTCCTTAAATTTTTAATACAGCAATTTTGTAGTCACCGCAGGTATATTATAGGTGCAAAAACGCCTTTTATTATCCGTTTCATTTCAAATAGATTTTTTTTTTCACTTTGGTGCGGGCCCCGTTTTGTTTTAAGCCCCCTTGCACTTAAATTTGAATACAGCAATTTTTTTGTTACCCCAGGGTATTTATAGGTGCAAAAAATGCCTTTTATTATCCGTATACATCTCAAAAAAGTGTTTTTTCACTTTTTTGCGGCCCAGTTTTGTTCATACAGCCCCCTTCACTTAAATTTGAATACACAATTTTTGTAGTCCCGGGGGGTGTATTTATAGGTGCAAAAAACGCTTAATTTTCCAAACATTTCAAATAGTGTTTTTTTTCACTTGGTGCGGCCCATTTGTTCATAAGCCACCTTTCACTTAAATTTTAATACAGCAATTTTGTCGTCCCGCAGTGTATTTTAGGTGCAAAAAAGCCTTTTTTTATCCTATCTTTTTTAAAAAAGGTTTTTTTTCACTTTGGGCGGGCCCTTTTGTTCATAGGCCACCTTTTACTTTAAAATTTTAATCACAATTTTTTGTCCCCCATGTATTTATAGGTGCAAAAAACGGCTTTTTATTATCCTATACATTTCAAAAAGGTGTTTTTTCACTTTGGTCGGCCCTTTTTTTTCATAGAGCCACCTTTGGGCTTAAATTTGAAATACAGCAATTTTTGTAGTCACCACAGTGTATTTAAGGTCCTTATAAAAAAATTTTGTTTCTAACAGAAATTTTTTCTTACAAATTTTCAAAAGTGGCTCAAGGATCATTTTTTGAATTTTTTGGGGGATGTTTTCTGTAAAAGCACTATACTACAGGGCCCATTGTAAAAAAAAAGTGGTTTTTAACAGACATTTGTTCTTTACAATTGAAGATGGCCCAAAAGGGAGGGTTTTTCAGAAACAGGAATAGGTAGGGAAATGTTTAAGGACACATATTTCAAAAAGACTTGTTTTTTCAAGATCTTTACAAGCTACAATCCCCGTAGGAGACAAACCCCTTTTTAAAAATTTAAAAAAAGAAAACAAAGATTGGTAGGACCATCCCATTTTTTTAAAAAATGTTTTCTAGAATTTAAAAACCCAAAAAAATGGCAGCACAAAATACTGATACCAAAAATTCCTCTGAAATTTTACAAGGGAGGTACAGTAAGACTTAAAAGAATTTTAAATTACCCAGGAAGATTTTTAGTCTATGCCATTCTCTAAAATGGTGTGAAAGACTCCTTTTTTTCTGGGACTTTTTAATCGTGGGTCAACAGGTTTTAAAGGGCAACATGCCAGGGCAGGGAAAACAATCCCCTTCAACTAAAATGGTGGTTCAAAAACTCCCTTTTTTTTTTTTTTTGGCCCTTTTTAAAACTGGGGGGCTGCAGGGGTTGGGCCATGCTTGGCCCAGGACAGGAATTTTATTCCATTTTTACTAAAAAGGTGGGTGAAAGACTCCCCTTTTTCGGGATTTTTTTAACTGTGGGTCAACAGGTTTTTAAAGGGCAAGCTGCGTTCCAGGGCAGGGATAGTCAATGTCCCGTTTTTCCCGTAAAATGAGGTTTTAAATCATATTCCTCGGACTTTTTAATTTGGGTCATGCAGTTTAAGGGCATGCTGGGTACAAGACAGGGATAGTGAATGGTTTTTGACTTTTTTTTTTTTGGCTTTTTTAAAACCCAAAGTGTGTTCCAAATTTAGCAGTAACCATTTTACTGTTGTGGATGTTAATTCCACTTTTCCCACCCGTTTTGGGGGTAAGAATGAAGGGGTTGTTCCTCTGCCATAGACTTTAATGGTCATCGGCGATAATCTATTATCGACTATCGGAAATCGTCTTGATAATTGCCGATATCGACTATCGACCCGATGACGATAGTCAACGTAATCGCTCATCACTTTTCCTCATAGAAACTGATGAGATTAGTTTGACAAGACCGATCCTTCATGAACCCATGCTGGAACGGTGTTATACATTTATTTTCAGTGAGATACTCCAGGATAGCATATCTTAGAAAACCTTCAAACATTTTACCCACAACAGAGGTTAAACTTACTGGCCTATAGTTTCCAGGATCACTTTTTGACCCCTTTTTGATTGCCGAGCGAGCTAGGTGAGCAGTGATCCCACCGGTGACCGTCGATGCAATGTCCGCCCCTCGATTGCTGCAGTGCCCCATGCGACATTACTGACATTACAAAGTGTCGGGGCCAGCGCAGATTGTATGAAAGTTTGGAGTATGACTGTTAATGCATCTATGGAACGGGGTTACCCCATGTTTTTGGCCTCTAATCACACCAGAATACTTATAAAGCCCCGTTCATATGTCGTCCTAAGTGAATAAACACTATAAAAACACATCTTTTATATTTATACAACTTTGAAATATGTATTTGCATTTTGTTTTTTGAAGACCTTTTAAAGTCAAGTTTCCAGTTTGATATTTTGAAATATTCCTTAAAGTAAAGCTTAGTTTCCAACCTTTCCTATATCCTTTGAGAAATTGTAGTTTGATTCTATTTCCACACACATTATCTAATTTAATTATTGTGAGATTAGTTGCTTAAATGATATGAGATCATGTTTGGGCACTTCTTCTCAAGTGACCTAAGGAAGATTTTCACTGATGAGTTAGAGAGATTACTTGTGTCTACATGGAACAGATGGAAATGTATTGATGTGTGGTGTTCATTAAACAGCTATACTGCATGGCCATAAGAGGTGTGAACCCACCTTCTAATAGGTGGGATTAGTTATTTCAGCCACACTCATAACTGAGACTTGCAAGTCAAGAATTCTCCATGCAATCTTCATAGACAAGCTGTGAAATGGGCCATAGTAAGTAGCTGTAAACATAACAATGTTATAGTATAAAGAAACAAAATCCATGAGGATGTAATCCAGCGCCATAAACCCTATACTTATTCCATAAATTTAAAACAAGTGATATGTATCATATCAAATAAAATTGTGTCCAGCTAACTCATGTAGGATTTATGACACAATCCTTAGTCATAACCCATCTAATGAGTTTAAACATGAAACCTAGATAGCACAGGATGTTTAACCACAACCATGGAACATAGTTAATCAAAATCCATTGTCGAAAATCGGTTGCCGAAATTTAGTAAAAAGTCTTGACGGCTTTTACATTAGCAAAAGGGCCACCAAATCCATATCACAGCCAATGGTTTTAGAGTGGTAAGTGTTACCGTATGTTCATAGATTAATTCGTTTTTCTATTCATTATAGCCTATATCAACTTTATTGTAACAGTTACCCTCTATTATCAAAGACGGTTCCAATTTCTAATATTCTAGAACTGTCATGTTAGCAAATGTTTAAGAACAAATACTGTTAGTCCTTGTTGAGTCTCCTAATTCCCCACCTTCGAGGCATACATCCTGTAACAGCTGTCTACAGGTGAACATAACTAGCATGGCTTTAACCTCTTCACATTGCAACACTTAGGTGACATGTCCCATCAGGGCTGCACCATTTTTTTGGTGTATTTTTCACCAAAAAACTGTTGACACCATATTCTCTATATAAGTGAACTGTCATACACCAAAACTAGGCGCATTCTATGCCAGGCATAACACTTTTGAATCTGCCTAAGGTAGGCACATCAAATATGCTAACAATGATATGCTATGCGCCTTTTTTGGTTTACGCTTAAATTAGGCGCATTAAATATGCTATACAAGGCACACCACAAACC
Organism: Phyllomedusa bahiana; assembly: GCA_025379985.1. Taxonomy (NCBI): domain Eukaryota; kingdom Metazoa; phylum Chordata; class Amphibia; order Anura; family Hylidae; genus Phyllomedusa; species Phyllomedusa bahiana. The sequence goes on from JAODAL010032702.1 coordinate 25,112, forward strand.
AGATTTTTGACAGGTTTATTTATTCAGGCACATTAAACACTCATTTAATGCACCTCTTTTCTGACATGTCGCCCTTAGTGAGTCGAATGTGAGTTGAACTCTTCAGTGCCATCTTCTGCATATAGCAATCCTCAAGTCACATTTGACTCGCTGAGGCTTGCAATCTGAAAGGGATTCAAACCATGCCTGTTTTGCTCTGCATACAGCTGTTTCAAGTTATTTTCAAAGTGCAGAGTAGAACTTACTGTCTGGCAAAGTGAAAAAACATTTTATTTTTAGTTTAAAATGGGTAAGGTTTTTTAAAAAGGGAATGCACCTTTTCGGTTGGGGTTGGGAAAACCCAACCTAAAATGCTTCCCCTAGCATTTAAAAAATTCTAAAAGGGGTTATGGGAAAAAAAAGGGTTTAAAATCTTTTACAACCCTGTTTTTGGATTTAAACAATTCCTTAAATTTAATTTTCCCTTTAAACCTTTATAGAAAATTTAAATACTAGGGAAAAAAAAAGGTTTTAAGTATCCCCCCCCACCGACACAGTGCGTCCCCCCCTAAAAGGGAACCTCACCCCTTTTTTAGTTACACCAAACTTTTTTACCTTGCCAGCCAGTAAGTTCTACTCTGCACTGATGTGGGATACACACCTCCTAATAGCTGTATGCAGCAAACAAAGCAGGCATGGCTTGAATGTGTGGTGAAATGGGTGTAGAGAGGGGAAGAGGAGAGGGTTGGAAACAGAGGAAGCCATTGTTATCCCCTTACCGACATAGGACGTATCCATACGTCCTGATGCCGGGGAAACGGCTTTTTTAAACGGGATCCCCGTTGAAACCCCGGGGTTCACAGCCCCCCGGGTGTTATCGGGGGAATTGCAGCAACACCCGACAGTGTCCCCCCCCACTGTTTAAAAACCCCCCGAACCCCCCGGGAAAAATGGCCGGGAACGTCCCAAAAAGACTGAAACCCCTCCCCCCGCGCACCCCTTCTTTACCCCCGATTTAGGTCCCCGCAGCGTAACTGCAGGGATCCCAAACACTGAAAATGGCAGCGGGAAGCCTTGTGAAAGGGTCCCATCGCTGCCTTTTTTGATTCCCCCTTCCGCCCCAGTTAGGAAGGGGGAAAACCGCCTTTTGGGTAACCCCCTAATGTTTTGTCTTTGCAATGCATTAGGTGAATTCGATCGTCCCCCCTAGGGGGGAAAGCCCCTAGGGGGACTAAAAAGCAAGAAAAAAAAAAAAGGTTTTAAAGTGAAAAAAAATAAAAAGTATTAAAATTAAAACACCCCCCTTTTCGCCCATTTTTACAAATAAAAAGAAAAGGTTCAATTTTTGTTTCACCAGCCAAAAAAGTCTGATCTATAAAAATATGACATAATTTATCCGTACGCTGAACACCTAAAGAAAAAAAAAATTTCCCAAAAGCCAAAATTGGTTTTTTTGGGAATTTCCTTTTTCCCTAAAAATTGAAATAAAAGTGATCAAAAAAGTTACATGCATTCCAAACTGCTAGCAATAAAAAGCACCCTCACTGACGTCTGTGTTAGTACAAAAAAACACAGAACTACAACTACGGAAGCCCGGAAGGATCAAATCATATTTTTGGATGAAAAAACTCCCAAATGGCTTCCCTCCTATATGTATCTACAACTGTGGGGTGTGGAAAGGATCAAAAAAAGAAAAAAGCACCCCTTTCCCTTAACTGTGAAACATCCCTTTGCTCCATAGATAATTCAAAATAGCCCTGTTAAAGTAAATCCCAAACTTTATCATAAATAACATAAGACTATGTTAACTATGCAAAAACTATCCCTTTTGTCCAGCTTGATTCAGACTAACTCAGTTACTTCTTTTAATAAAAAAGGCCCAAATGCTAAACGGGGTAGATCCGAAAATTCTTTTTAGACAGTGCTTTAAATCTATTGCAAACTCGGCAGCAACTTTTTTGAATCAAGGGGAAAAAAGGGATGATTTTCGAAAAATTTTTTAATTATTTGTATTTTTTTTACCATATAGATAACACAGTCTTATGTTATTTATGACTAATGCTCGGGGACAGGCATTAAGGTCAGGACAGGCGGCTTTAGTTCGTGGTCGAGGGACAGAGGCAAAAGGGTACGGTACACGGTATATCAAACAGGACGCAAGAAACGCTTTTTAAGTAGGCGGTAAGGCACTAAAGATCCATTAGAGAACAATAGGAAGTGGGCGGAATATATAGGGACAGCGTCTGGCAAAAAACCAATTACCGGGCGCGCGGGCCCCTTTAAATTTCGAGAGCCGGGGCACGGCGCCTAGAGAATGGAAACACTGCACTGCCGCCACAGAGCAGGGAAGAGCAGGGGCGCGGGTGGGGAAGTAAGAAAAGGATCGCGAGTGCACCCGTGGCCCGACATGCGGGTTGCGGCACTACTCGCCGGCACCAGGGGGCAGTGCGGCCGTGGCTCGAAGTGTGAGCCGCAGGGGCACCCATGACTGTACCCCCACCCCCTTTGGCCTCCCCCTCTTTCTGGCCTGAAGGAAACTCTGAAGGAGCCTACGTCCCCGATTTGGGCCTTTTGGGTCCCAAGTCTTTCCTCGGCCCGAACCCCTTCCATTTTAATAAGGAAGTATCCTTCTCCCTACTTCTTAAGGGCTAAATCTCCTTTACACAAAAGAATCAGAGGAATCACCCTCGGGCAAAGGGGGGTGCGATCCTCCGGGAGAATCGATTCAGGATGCGGGTTAGCAAGAGACGGGAAGGGAGTTCGGATCCCATCGTAGGGGGCAGCCAGGCTTGTAGACCCCGGGGTTTGTTTTTCTTAAAATTTCAAAAGGGGGCCGAGGAACGGGGGCCCCAGTTGTAGCGGGGAATCTTCAGGGGGACTTTTTTTTGGAGGAGACCCAGACTTTTCCCAGAGCAAATGGGGGGAAGGGCTTCTATTTTTATCTGCTCACTTCTCTTTGAGCGAGGGCCCGTTGCAGAGACTGCAGTTGTCGTCCATATGGCCCTTTCAGATCACGGCCCCAAATATCCACTGGGTATTCTGAAGAAGAGACACGGGGGGGGAAGGGCAGGGATAAAGCCGTATACCCAAAGAATGGAAGACCCCAGCCGACTCAGAATCCGGGAATTGTGGGAGAATTCCCCCCCAGGGTAGCAGGGGGCCCAGTCGTCCTGTCGCGCAGACGAAAAGGGACCTAATTCCCCAAATCTGGTTTCCCGCTCCACTTGCCCCACACTCGATGGGGGCCGGGGGTAAAGTAAAAATCCACCCCAACGGGGAACAGTGGACCGCTAAAATTGGACACAAACTAAACTCCTGACCCAAAAAAAAATTGTCAAGGAAGACCATGCAACCGGGAAATAATGCAAAAAACAGATTTGGGAAAGGGCGTGGAGCGGAAGCAAAGGGGCATGAATGCAAATTTTGGGAAACGGTCTTGACAACCCAAATGACCTTTGACGGCTGAAGGGGGGAAGATCCGTAATAAAGTCCATGGCAATATGAGACCAAGGCCAATCCAATGGGCAAGGGTTTTTCAGCCGGGGCCCCCAGGCTTTTGGGGGGGGACGTCCCTTTTTTGGGGTCCTTGAGTCTTTGACAAGATCAGGCCCCCAAAAAGTGAGTGATCAGTGGGCCGTCTTATGAAACCCGGGGGGGGCCTGCTATCGAGGCGTGACCCCTTTAAATCCAAACCCCCCCAATGGTTGGCACATAGGTCTTTCTGGGGGGCACTGCCGGGGATTCACCGGGGCTGCAGAAAATCAAAGTTCTGGGGAATAATATGCTGAGGGGCCGTTTTCTCCCAGGACTCGGGGGCAGTTATAGAGCTCAGCCCTTTAATGTTCTTTTTGCCGGGTGGAAATGAATCACGAAATTTAACCGGAGAAAAAGAGGGACCCCCGGGCTTGACGTGGGTTAGGGGCTGGCCCATGGGGGTACGAGAAGTTTTTATGGGCAGTGTATAAGTACCCGGTGACGACTCCCTCCCAAAAATGGGGCCACCCCCAAGGGCTAGTTTTATGGCCATAGTTTGCGTTCCCAATGGTGAGTTCTTCTAGGGGGGAGAGAAGGTTTTGGGGAAAAAACCCCCACATAATGGTCTTGCCTTTTTTAGTCTTTTCTGGGGAAGGGCTCCCCACCCCACACAGAATCGTCGACTTCCCGGAAAAAAAAAGGTTTTTCCATCGGCAAGATAAGAAGAAGAGAGGCAAAAAACCCGGGCCCTTTAGCCGGGAACCTGCCCTTGTGGCCAATGCTTCAGGTTGCTATTTTTCCTAGACAGAGCCATGATTGGAGCTACCACCGTGGAAACGTTTGGAATGAACTGGCGGTAGTAACTGGCGAATCCCAGGAAACGCTGTATGGCCTGTAGGCTGACAGGTCGTGGCCACTACAAGACGGCGGACAACTTGGCAGGGTCCATTTGAAGCCCCTTGTCTGAAATGATACACCCGAGGAAGGGCAGGCTGGTTTGATGGAACCAACACTTCTCCAGCTTGGCATAGAGACAGTTCTCCCGAAGACATCTGAGTACCTGGCACACATCGTCTAGGTACACGATTACGCAGGAGTACAGGAGGTCTCGGAAGATTTCGTTTACGAACTCCTGGAAGACCGCGGGGGCATTGCACAGGCCGAAAGGCATAAATAAATATTCGAAATGCCTGTCACGGGTATTGAATGCCGTCTTCCACTCATCTCGCCCTCGGATGTGGATGAGAATGTAAGCCCCCCTCAAGTCCAGCTTAGAGAAAATCTTAGCTCCGCAAAGCCGGTCAAATAGTTCCGTGATTAATGGCAACCAATATAGTTTCTTCACCATAATTTTATTGAGCCCCCAATAATCAATACAGGGCCGTAGGGAGCCGTCCTTCTTCTGCATGAAGAAGAATCCCGCACCAGCCGGAGAGGAGGACTTGTGAATGAACCCCTTCTCGAGGTTCTCCTGAATATAGGCCGACATAGCTTGTGTTTCCGTCACGGATAATGGATAGACCCTGGGAGGACTGGTTCCAGGCAGCAGATCGATCGGACAGTCGTAAGGCCGGTGAGGAGGAAGGGTTTGCTTCTCATAAAATACAACAGCGAAACCTTGGTATGCAGCAGGTAGTCCAGGCAACAGTTTGTGAGGCACTGGTGAAGAGGTGGGAAGCACCGGGCGAGGTGTCACAAGACAACGGTTCTTGCAGTCCGGTCCCCAACGCAGGACCTCTCCAGTCTTCCAGCCAAGCCTAGGGGCATGGCGTTGCAGCCACGGCAGCCCCAGTAGGATCGCCGCAGAAGACTGGAGAAGCACAAAGAACTGATCCTCTCCTTATGCAGGGCCCCCACTTGGAGCTAAACCGGTTTGGAAGCGTACATGATCGAATCACTCAGGAGCTCCCCGTTGACCGAAGAGATCACCAGCGGCTTCCCTAAGCAGACTACCGGAAGGCGATACTGCGTCTCCAGTGAGGTGTGAATGAAGTTCCCCAGAGAGCCAAGAAAGCTGAGGCCTGGAATGAAAGTCCTGTATCAGTCACGACCCATACCGGCATTGTAAGGCATGGAGAGGGGGAACATAAAGCTATGGACGCCTCTCTCACGAAGCCTAGGTGCAGGCGTTTCCCACCTGTTTAGGGCACAGCGGACAGTCCCTATGGAAGTGCTCGGGACTGGCGCAATAAAGGGACACATTTTTTCCCCGACGTCGGGACAGCTCCTTCTCGGAGAGATGAGCTCTGTCGACCTGCATTGGTTCTTCGCCGGAGGCCTGTGGAAGCGGCAGCGGCGGTCTCTGGAGTTCCGGAACTGTGCGCGGGAACAAACAGACTGAACAGAATCACGTTCCTGACGAAGCTCCTCTTCCCTCTTCGTGAAGCGCACTTCCACACGGGTGGCCGAGCGGATCAGGTCGGACAGTGAAGTGGGGAGATCTCTTGCAGCCAATGCGTCCTTAACTCTACTGGAGAGGCCCTTCTTGAAAGTGCTGCACAAAGTGGCCTCATTCCAGGTCAGTTTAGATGTCAGAGTGCAGAACTGGATGTCATAATCTCCCACTGAGGAGTTCTCTTGGTGCAAGTTCAGAAGCACGGTCTCAGCAGATGAAGCCCGAGCGGTGTCCTCGAATAACCCACGGAATTCCTTGAAGAAGGCCTGTAATTCCGTCGTCACATGATCAGTCCTGTCCCAGAGCGGTGTTGCCCATGCCAAGGCCTTCCCGGAGAGCAGACTAATCACAAATGCCACCTTAGAGCATTTGGACAGGAACTGGTCGGCCATCAGCTCCATGTGCATGGAACATTGGGTAATAAATACCCTACAGAGCTTTGGGTCTCCATCGTACTTGGAAGGAAGTGTCAACCGGAGCTTGGGACCCACAGGGGCCAGCGGAACCGCCGGAGCTGGAGCGACCGCTGGAGGGGGCGAAGGCTGCTGTTGGGCGATGATAAGCTGCTGCATCATGGCAATTAACTGATTCAGTTGTTGCGCCTGTTGCGCTAGCTGCTGGGACTGCTGAGCAACAATGGTCGTAAGATCTGCCACACTGGGTAATGGCACCTTGGCGGGATCTATGGCTGGATCTTACTGTAACGGTCAGCAGTAGTGGAATCTCTGGACCACCGCAAGCGATGGTATAAGCCATGCCAGGGAGTGGAATCTAAGTAGGTCCCGGTATTCACCAGAGCCCGCCGCAAAGCGGGATGGACTTGCTGCGGCAGCTAACCCTGACGTGAGTTGCTTGCGGCGGCAGCCGAGGTGTAGCGTGGTGCAAAATCGTAGACATACTCGGAGTTGGGGACAGGCAGGAAGGTCAGGAGAGGCGGCTTTAGTTCGTAGTTGAGGGACGGAGGCAAAAGGGTATGGTACACGGTATATCAAACAGGATGCATGGATGCTTTTTCAGTAGGCGATAAGGTACTAAAGATCCAGTAGGGAACAAGAGGAAGTGGCCAGAATATATAGGGACAGCGCCCGGCAATAACCAATTACCGGCGCGCTGGGCCTTTAAATATCAGACAACCAGCGTGCGTGCGCCCTAGGGAACATGGAAGAGCAGGAGCGCGGCTGGGTAAGTAAGACACAGGATCGCGAGTGAGCCCGCAGCCCAACATGCGGGTCGCGGCGCTACTCGCCGGGCGGGGGAGGGCACGGATGCGCCTGCGGCTCGAAGTGTGAGCCGCAGGGGCACCCGTGACACACTGTGATGCACTGAAAAAGAAACTTAGACTGAGAGCAGACTGATTAGTCAATATAAATTCAAGTTACCTTTCTTCAACTTCAAAGGGGTACTACCATCTCATCCCCCTACCTGCAATCCATCTGACCCATTTTACAGCTAGCTGTAGAATAATGCTGTATCTCTGTGCAACTCCAATTGTATGGAGGTTCTTTCGATAAACTACAAGCGATATTATCCCCTAGACACATTGTTTCTAAGGAAGAATAAAGTTCCCCAAAGAAGCACCATACAGCAGCATGCAGAGTGCCGATAGCCCTGTAGTATGGATTTATAGGGATTCTTTGTGCTACTATGAAGGGTCTGTGCACTCTGCAATGATGTATATGGTGCTGGCTTATTTTTGAGGTCGCAGCAGAAGCTTCATCCGTCAGACATTTTGGGTGAAAAACTTGTATTTACTTGTAGTACGCAGGATCAGTGTACATTGCATCACATAACAATAACAACAGAGAGAGCAGGAAGAAAAACAACTTCACTAGGGAGCACAGCTATGCACTCGGAAAAAATGGATAGAAGATACATTAACAACAAGTAACTGAGAAAAAACAGTGTCATCTTCTGTTCATTAACTCAAGTTCCTCCAGCACATAATACATCTGTAATCTGTTGTATATATTTAAACACATGGTCTATAGAGCCTGGTTCATATTAGTAGCCTCTGTCATAGATTCCATAAAAATGTTAACAGCGCTATTTTTTCTGACACCATCGGACAATACTATTACTTTGGTCTTACTTGTTCCTATGACGAAACAAAAAATTGAAGTGACTACGCAGATATGAACCAGGCCTTATTAACAAGGCTAGAGTTGCATACAGAAGCCAGACATAAATTCAGCACAATGGTTCATACTGGAAGCTGAAGAGTATATAGTGCAGTTTTAAGTCCATTTTAGGCCAAAACCATTAATAGATCTTAGTGTGTAAAATTAGCTCACTCTGATGGTTTTCCCTCCTTTGTACATGTTTAGCACAGTTGCATTTTCACGGTCCGTGCCGTGTTCCTGTCCTTTGCCGCGGCCTCTGCTGTCGCCATGTGCGTTCCTGGTGCCGCTGTTTGCCCGCCTGTGGTTGCTGTGCGGCTCTTCCCATGCTGGCCATGCTGCTCATCCATCTTGGCTGCTGCCCTGACTCCTTGTTTCTCTATAGAGGGCGGCGGACACATTTTCCACTCATTTATTCCCACAGTGTGCACCGAGGTTGGGCTTCCCCTACCAATCCCCTTCCACCTGTGTGTTTATAAGCCTGCTTCTCCCTATACTTCCTGCCTGATCCTACTGTAATGGATGAGCGGGTATATGTAAGTATATGTAAACAATTTGGTATCATATCCCTCTATCGATAGGGACGATGCAGCTCAATTATAGGGAAAGCCTCAGAGGGGGGGCTTTCTTTTCGGACGATGCCCCGACCTGTTTAAAGGGAAAATGGGGACTTATTGAGGATAAAATCCTTATGATTATCAGCATCATATGATGGACCCTTATTGGGTTTGTTGGTGTAAAAGATTTTTAATAGTTAAAAAATAAAAGGTTTTTTAGATTTGAGTTTGGTATAAATTTTAGAGTAGCCCAAAACTTGTCTGTCCTGTTTAATGGTTCATATTCAGCTTTGGGAAATTTCTATTATGTTTTGCATTGTTCTTTAAGGTCCCCTTTTCCCGTATGTGTGCTCTGAGGTTTTGCTCCTCCCTTCTTCTAGCATTTTCCATTTTCTGCTGACTAAAGCACTTTCCTCATTCTCTGCATCAGCTCTGTAAAGTCATCTCTTTTCACCTACTACTTTGGTGAAAACTAAAGATTCCCCTGGAATAAACTCTTTGTTTCTTTTACCCCCGGGCAGTCGGGTTGATCACTGTCGCAAAGTTCTGAAGCAGTTACAGTAAATCGATTCCATTACCACATGGGCCTAATGAATTTCTACCTTCTGTCAGATATGGGTCAAAATAGTGAAAGTGGTTTAAAAAACACGATAAGTCACAACTTCAGCTTTCCCAATACAGCTGCAGTGTGGACAGTGAAAGAAAGGTCAGTGTGCTGTGGCATAACGTTACAGCTCAAACAGAGATAGACTTTCTAGCAATATCATTTACTCCTCCATTTTTCCCGTCTGTGTTAAAAATGGCTGCAGGAAGCCCCGCTCACAGGGCCAGCTACAGCTACATATGTAGGAATCCTATCCACACCCAGTGAGAGGCAAGATCCAACTCACCCTAAATGGGAAGGTCAGAGGAATCTTGAAAGCATAAAAAATGAAATCTTTCTGAAGTACTGATCAATGGGAAAAATTTTTAGTCATTTTTTTTCCCCACTTAAAAGGTGTTGAAATGAAACATTGGGAAAGAAGCCCTAGGACAACTTCTGCAATGTATGAACACTATACAATTAAAAGTACTGTTTTCTGCAATGTTTTACAGAAGTTTAAATCCCCCAGTTTCTGTACAAGAATTCCGCTTCCAACCCTTAATAGGGAACATGAAAAACCCGATATGCGAAACTAAGTTAAAATTTTAGTGTCAAGAATCACCGACTACAGAAAAAATATCCTTTTTTCCCAAATTTTAGGCTTTCCCAAAAGTCATCTGCACGATCTTCAAGATTTTCTACGTCGGAACGCTAAAAGAGCACGTAGAAAAGTGAGGAAAGTAGTTTTACGGGTGATTTTGCAAAAAAAAGGGCAGAGGGGAAGCAGAGCACCCAAAAGAAAAGGGCAGCTATGGAAGCAGAGACAGCACAGAAAAGGGCAGCTATGGAAGCAGAGACAGCACATAAAAGGGCAGCTATGGAAGCAGAGACAACACAGAAAAGGGAAGCTGTGCAATCAGAGACAGCACAGAAAAGTGCATCTATGGAGGCAGAGACAGCATGGAAAAGAGCCGAGATGGAAACTCTGCAGAAAACTGTAAAACAGCCACCCCCCATGGAAAGATTAAAAAAAAGCTGTTGGGAAAGTGAGGAAGCAACCCCGCTTAAGTGGAGTGGATGAGAAACCCGTTAAGTGCAAAAGAGACTATGTTTTAAGCCAAAACAGGAATTCAGATTCCCAACAACATTCCTGCAGTTCGATGTTCCTTCAGACAACAAAGCCAGATCCTTCTGCAATCCGCTTTCGAGGTCAGTACAGTCCAAACACCCATGCTGCATCCTGAGCTCTTTCAAATAATAATCCAAGGTGACCCCTCTGCAACCTCAATACAAAAGATAGCAAAGGTCCAAATCAATATGCCAACAATTGCCCAGCCCCTGGAAACCTACCAATCAGTTTCATATAATCGAATAAAAACCCTGTTTTTGCTTGAATGCTACTCAGCTCCATTGTTTTTTGTCTCTTTCAGATCCCACTAAAAATATGACAGCACTTCAGCTACAAATAAGGTTCATGGTCCCCGTGTCTTACTAAAAAAAGGACTCCCAGGTTTGATGGGCCCCCCATGAGAATCAGATCCTGGAAATGTGCCTTCGGGAAGAAAATTGATGAAATTGGATTAAAGCTCAGAGAAATGCTGCTGTCGATGGTTTGGGCCCGCGTCTAAGAAACGGTAAAAGAGACTCAGAGCTGTTCTATTGCAAATCCGTGGCAGGTTGGGCTGTTGGGAGAGACTAGAAGGAGCGGGGCAGTCCTAAACCCATAGAGAAGCTTGTTTACATGCTTCAAAGTTTTCCCAAAATTTTCTGAAAAAGAAAAATGAGAAAATTCCAGAAATAAGTGATCTCTTTGGAGCCCCAGGGGCCCCCCCCCAAAGCGACATTACTTACCGGGGATCAGTTACCTGGCCTGCTCGTGGGGAAAACCCAATAGTCCCCAATTGCCATAAACATTCGAAAAGGGGTTTGCCTCGGGTCAAGATACAAAAGGGAGTCCCACGTTTCCTTTTCCCCATTCTTTATTCTGTGGTTAAAGGAAACATTACAGGCCCAAAAAACCCCATGCTTCTTTACAGTGATTTCGGCAGCCCTATTTCATCTTCCAAAGTATGAAGTCCGCTCAAAAACAAAAGGAATCATAAAAGGCAGTATCAGTAAAAAAACTGACGTTTTTCCCCTGCCCTATTTTCATACTGAATAAGGCATGAAGGTGGAAAATTGAAAACCCAACGTTTATCCCCAAATTCATAAAAAAGCCACTCCTCTCAAGCATCTGGCTTCAGAAAAAAAAAAGTTAAGGAACGCAAAGAGCTTTGAAAAAATTTGGGATATGTTAAAAAGTTGGTTTCCCACAAACTTTTTGCTAAGTTTAAAAGTGTTTTTAAATGCATTAAAAGTGACAGTATTGACCTGTGCAAGCACTTATCCTTCAACACAGATGGAGCCTCTCGAGTTCCGCGGGGGCAAATCATGGGGGGAGAAATTGGACCAAACTGTAAATCCTCCACCTATCTTCTCATGACAGAAGTTTGCGGGAAGGTCTCCCTATGAAAAGTCGGTGAAAAGATATGTTTTGTCAAGGATCATCCAGAAAGAGCCCTAAAGATGTATGCCATATTGGATGATAAAAGAAACCCGTCACTTGCAAGATCTGAATTTTTTGTTTTTTTCAACTTGAAAGGGGAACCTCCTTACACTTTGGGTATTGCAGTGGCGTACAGAGGGTTTGGGAAAAAGGGGGCCAGCGGACTATGGTAGTTCACCGAAACAAGGTCAGGATACCCACCCCAAAACTTGGATGAACCAGTTTCCTTAATAGAGAGGGAAAAACCCACGCCCGAAGTGGCTCTTCATCATACTATCTAAGGTCTTTAGTCACTGAAATACCTGCTCTTGCAAGAAAGAAAAAAACCTACTTCTGCTCGGCAGGACATTCCGGTACACAAGGTAGGGAAGCAATCAATGGACCCGATGATGCTCCGGCACAACACTTTTATCTAGGCTGGGTGATCATAGGAAACGTTTGCATGACCCGTTTAAAAAGCCCATAAGATTTTCTCTTTAAAAACCCCTGTTTTTTCCCAAATGGTCGCAGCCCCCTTTTCAACATGTCCATACAAATTTTGGGTTTAAAAGGGGAAGCTCACTGGTAGTGACAGACCACATGATCTAGAAAATAACCCTCCTTCTTTGTCCTGGGAGACAGTCTTGGGTCGCAGTCTTTAGTCTAACATGTGAAGACAACAAGTAGCCCCAAGAAGGACAAGGAATTTTTAAGATTGGAAAGGGGGGTTTGCCCAGTGACTGAAAACAGGGGTAGCCCATTACCCTTTTGCGTCCCAAAAACAAAAACTACCCAAACAATCTACATCAAGCAGTTTCTAGATTCTCTTCTTTAAAACGAACTTTAAAAAGGGGAAAAAGAAATGGGAAAAACATTATGTGGATTTATGCAGAAATATTTGACACGGACCATGCAGAACCTGCACCCCGTAGAGGGAAAGGGGGAAAAATGGGGGACCTCCCAACTTTTTTCTGTATCCCCCCGCAAACCTAAAAAATTAGAGTTTTTGTTTATTCCCGCGATGAAGGCATTTTTCTCAACAAACCCGTTCTTTACCGGAACCCTTCCAAAAAACAGTCTTCTAGAAGTGGTATCCGCTTCGCAAAAAACCTGTTTCAGTAATGGCTGACATACAGAAATGTTTCACTGCTTCTCGTGAGGGGAAAACCACAGGAAGTACCCTTTGATTCCGTGGCAAAGGACAATAACTAACGTGAAGTCATAGTTACCGGAAAAAGGGGCATGTCTTTGGGAAAAACCCCTCCTCCCGCCTAAAATTGTGGAGAAAAACGTCCCAAACAGGGAAAATGAGTTTGGGTCCCGGGGCTCGTGTTTGTTGAAAAATTTTTTTGTGGTGATGGACTTAAATTCCCTTCCCTTTCCCCAAAGAATCGATTGATCTCCCACCAAAAACAGGAAATGCTGTCTGTTTCAAACCCCAATTCACGGATCATCTTAACAGTCCCGAGGTAAGGATGCATTTCCCTTGGTTGACCAGACCCAATTTAAAGGACCTTAATTTGGGTCTGATTCCCCCTACCATTCAGCGCAGCCCAGACTTACGTGGGCGTCAAAACAAGACATGTTTTCTTTCAAGTGCCACCTGTGACAAAAACCCTTTTACAAGTGGGGAATCTTTTCTGTCGTGAACATGTTTCTTTAGACCCTCTTGGATTTTTGCTCCCCAAACACCATTTATGTAAAATGCTACTGAGACAGCTAAAAAACAGAGCGTAGACTGGGGAAAAAGCTACCCAATGGAAAAAAAACAGTGGAAACATGGAAGAAGTCTTTGAAAGTGTTGAGCAATTCAATCCACGTTGTTTTGTTCCCTTTCCCTTTCGTCCTGTTAGGGAAAAAAGTTTTGTCTTTCGGAGATCAATGGGAAACCCTAGCTGCGTAGCCTCTGAGGATGTCTGGAGAGGGGACAGCAAGCCACATGTGGATTTCTCTTAGGAAAAGCCAAGCTACTCCAAAACTGCGATTCTGTCCCAAAAACTCGAACTTTGCGAGCTGTCTGCGTAGAAATTTCTGAAGTTTAAAGGATAAAATGGATATTACTACTGTTTATTTATTCTTACAGACGCAAGGTTTTATTGGAAAAATAACAACCCGACAAAGAAATTTTTGTGTATTTGAATGAGTGAAATGCATTGAAGCTTCTCCCTCCTGAAAGTGGCTTTGCTTCAACCCGTGTTTGGGGTATTTAAATACAAGTAATCAAAATGTATTTTAAATACTTGTTGGGGATTTGTATTTTTATCAAAATTTTTTTTTATTCGTTTTTTGGGTTTTTATTAAAATCTTTTAGGAAGTTTTTAAGTATTTTAATTACTTTCTAAATTCAAAACAAATATTGTAATTTAAATAACCCGCCTCACCGCACTTAAAAAAACAAAACAGGCGAGTCAGTCACCTCTGTTTTCGTATCTCGTGCGAGGTGCAACGAGAGGAGGGAAAATTCCCGCGGTTCAGCAACCAAGTCCCCTTATAGTGAAGCGGGGATTTTTTTTTTTTTTGTTTTTAACATCCCGATCGCGTAAAACCTTCTGTTAAAAATTTCCTTATATCGAGTTAAGCCAACCGATATAAGCCGGACCCCCAATTTTACACACAAAAAATGGGAAAAAAGTATTGTCTCAAATAAAGCCCCAAGGGGGGGGAAACCCCATTGCAGATAAAAAGTTGGTCATGGCATTACAGCTTAGTAACTCCATGTCCCCCATATAATAGCGTTAACCCCATTGTCCCTCCTTAAAACCCCCCTGTGCCTCAAATAAGGTTACTGATAGTGAGAGCAGGGGAATAATTAGGTTCTTCAAAAATTAAGGTCCTTTTATTAGTACCCCCCTGTGTCTCACATTTTTGTAACCCTTATATAGGGCACACAGGGGTTAAAATAAGGGACATGATGGGGTTAACTGCTATTAATGTGAAGCACATGGAGTTACTGAAACTAAATTAATATCCCCAAATGCCTGACATTAATAGTCATAGTAACTAAAGGAAGGTACCAGTATGTTTCTCTTTACTGTAGCATCCTCTCCTCCATGTGACATACATCTTCTATAGGAGTCGGACACAATGAATCCTGGCCACTGACTTATTTGCAGGGTAGATGCTAATCCTAGTGGGTTAAAGGACCTCTGATGCATTTTTTGTTTTTATTAAATTTTTTGTTTACATTTTTCAAGTATTTTAGTATTTGGAAAATACTTTTCAAGTAGTACTTAGTATTTTTATTTAAAATACTTCGGGATGAAAGTATTTAGTATTTGTATTTAAAATACTTCAGTCATAAGTATTTTGTATTGTGTATTTAAAATACTTTCCCAAAATATTTTCCCGAACACTGATCTCTACTGACCTCAACCTAGCTGACCGTGGAACAAGATGTGCCCCTGCTTCAGGTCTCATTGATCACATGTGAGTGACTCCTCCAAGTTTCTTGTTTCAGGACTCTGGTTCACTACCTTCTGAAGACAGTTATGATTTGGTGGAACCCGAGTCTGACAAGGAGATTCGGCCAACAAGTTCTATGCTCTATACCACAGTGGTTCCTAAACGAAGGCTCAAGACACACCGCTTTGAGCGTTTCTCACGATGGTCGTCTCTTGTACGAGCCATTGCTTATTTAATCCACATTGCTCAATCTTTCGCAAAGCACAGATCATCAGGCTGCCACGGCTGGCACATCTGTAAAGATCACCCTTCAGTTGTAGATATCGAACTTGCAAAAGAGGTCATCATCCAGTGTGTACAGCAAGAAACTTACTATCTGGAGATTCACAGCATCATGAAGGGTGTTGAAGTGCCAAAGACCAGCACACTTTTCAAACTGAATCCAGAAATAGATAATCACAAACTGCTAAGAAAAGGTGGACGAATAAGCAACTCTGATCTGTGCAGCAAGGAATGGATCCCTGTCATCATACCTGGTCAGAATCATATTGCCGCATTGTTGATCCGACACCATCATGAGCAAGTCCAGCATCAAGGTAGGCAGTTTACAGAAGGTGCTATCCGCTCAGCAGGCCTGTGGATTGTAGGGTTTAAAATATGTTTCTCTTCAGTACTTCATAAATGTGTTAAGTGCCATAAGTTAAGAGGGAGACATGAACAGCAACAAATGGCGTATCTCCCAACAGAACGTTTGAGCACAGATCCACCCTTTACTTATGTTGGAGTGGATGTCTTTGGGCCATGGTTGGTCATTACACGCAAGACTCGTGGTGGAGCTGCAAACAGCAAAAGGTGGGCCATATTATTTACCTGCTTCAGCACTCGGGCAGTACACATTGAAGTGATCGAATCAATGGATTCCTCCTGCTTTATAAAAGCTCTCTGAAGATTCTTCTCCATACGAGGACCTGCCAAACAACTGAGATCCGACTGTGGCACAAACTTGATTGGAGCCCGTAAAGAGCTACAACTCGATGATTTCTTGTCCAACAATGGATGCACTTGGGTGTTCAACCCCCCACATTCATCTCACATGGGAGGATCTTGGGAACGCATGATTGGAATTGCACGCAAGATTTTAGATTCAATGTTGTTGGACTACAAGTTACCTCTAACCCATGAGACTTTGGTTACCTTTCTTGCAGAAGTGTCCACAATAATAAATGCAAGACCACTCATTCCAGTATCTTCGGACCCTGATTGTCCAACCATTTTAACACCAGCCACACTCCTTACACAGAATATTGGAACTGTTCCTGTTCCACCAGGCACATTTGACTGCAACAACATCTACAGACATCAATGATGACAGGTACAACACCTATCTAATGTATTCTGGGGCCGCTGGATGTCGGAGTATCTCCACATCCTGCAAAACCGTCACAAGTGGCAGACGTTAAAACCTAACCTCCAGGTTGGTGACCTTGTTCTCCTAAAGGATAAAGATGTCCATCGTAATGAGTGGCCTATGGGTCTCATCACCAAAGTTCTACCCAGTGACGATGGAAAGACTCGCAAAGTGGAGGTTAAGGTGACTAAAGGAGGTTCAACATGTATTTTCTTCCGTCCAATCACTGAACTGGTTCTTCTCATTGCCAAGGAAGCTGACACCTGAAGAAGGACATGTACTATCAGGAACTGTCATCTGTACCATTCCTATAACATGTACCACTGGATTTAGCATGGGTTGGTGGAAGTGTTGGCATGTTGTGGCTTCCCCAATCCAAAGATGGGTTTCTCTTTGATTTTACTTCCCATTGGATTACTTTCTTGGGAATGTACTGTTAGAGAATATTATCTAGACTTTAACTGTTGATATTTTTGCATGTTTTTTCTCTTTCTTACAGGTTCAGAGAACATTGGTTATTAGTGTGTTATAGTGAAATCCTAAGATTTTAGACGGGGAGTGTCATGTCTCATGACTTCGTGGTTCATATTCAGCATTGTTATTTCTACTACTGCTTTGCATTGTTCTTAAGTTTGTCCCTTTTGTCCCCCTGTATGTGTGCTCTGAG
Source organism: Phyllomedusa bahiana (assembly GCA_025379985.1). Lineage (NCBI taxonomy): Eukaryota > Metazoa > Chordata > Amphibia > Anura > Hylidae > Phyllomedusa > Phyllomedusa bahiana. Next base: position 42,218 of record JAODAL010032702.1, read on the forward strand.
GTTTTCAGCTCCTCCCTCCTTCTAGCATTTTCCATCTTTCTGTCTGACTGAAGCACTGTATCCACATTCTCTGCATCAGCTCTGTAAAGTTATCATCTTTTCACCTACTACTTTGATGTAAACTACAAGATTCAGCCTGGAATAAACTCCTATTGGTTCTTCATACACGCCGGAGCAGTTGAGTTGATCACTGTCTGTCAAGATTCTGAAGTAAGTTCACAGTTCAATACAGACTTCCATTACCACATAGGCCTGATGAATTTCTACACTTGCTGTCAGATATGGAGTCAGAATAAACTCCATTCACCCTGATTGGAAGGACCTGAGGCAGGAGGATGCTTAAGGTTCTTACATTCAGTATGCCTGGAGCCTGTGGACTTGAACGCATGGCAGCATTGGCTCTACAAAAAGACTTTAGAGTTAGGGACTCACATGATGAAGTTACCTTGATGCAGTCAGTGGGTGTATATAATTGAATCAAAATGACCCTGTTTTTATGCATTTCTAGCCAAATTGCATGTCACATTTCTTTGCTGGAAGATCCCATTCACCACATGAAAGACAATCAGCATGTATGGGTGTACCAGACCTACAAGAATGGATTTATACTTAAATTGGTTGACATTTCTTTCCACATGGATAAATGGGAGCAGAGAGTGCCCCAAAAACATTCCCCAGAACATAATGCTCCCACTACCAACTTGTGTTCTTCCAGCAATGTTTGCAGACTGTTTGTTCTCTGATGCTTCTCAGCTGACTCACCAACATCCATACGTTCAATGAAGCAGAAAACGACGCATCGGAGAAGGCAATCACTGGGGTGCTGTGACCATCCATCTGCTCCATCTATACACATCTAGTAGCCCATTGGTTCACTGTGGTGGTGTGCTGTTCCACTGTAGTATGTCCCTCCACCCTTGTGCACCTTCATAGCCAACGGTCACCTCTCACATGAATGACACATGGTGCTCTGCAGTTTCCACGTGGCTTATTCACAGTGGTGCCACTTGTCCACTCACAACACACTCTCATTGCATGTGAACACTTGACAAGCTGAGCAGTGTCAGATATTCTGCCACCCTTTGCCAATTATCCCTCTTTGCACTTCTGATAAATTGCCTATTTTACTCATGACAGCAAAGAGTATATGTGTGACATGTATGAACGGGGCTCTGGCATCTTTTCAGCCTGAAAACTAGCGTAGCCCCATTCGTTCTATTTTTAGACAGGAGCACTCCAATATCAGGCGCATTACAGAGTGCCCGCAGCATTTTTTTAATGCGTCTGAGATTGGGGGCCGTGCTGGAGACATGTCGCCCTACAACCGTACAATTCTACACATTATAGCTTTAGTATGGCAAATCCAGGCCCATTACTGCTGGAACAGGTAGACCAATTTAAAAGTGAACTGGAGCCTGAATTGTCGCTTTGTAGCTAGAAAGCACTAAGGGGCACATGTATGATCGGGCTTTTCGCCCAATTTCTGGCGTATTCTGCGCCTCCCGGCCCGAATCTCGCTGTCGGACGCATGGATGCGGTGTTAGGTGTTCCGGGGCGGGATGCGGCGCGCTCGAAAACTCCGAGGCATGCACCATCGCGGCTCGCCAAATCGCGGCGCAGTGCAGCGCTCGGCAGCTCCGACAAGTAGACCTATTTTTATTTTGGTCTAAATGCCCCGGGAGGCGAAGTGAAGAAAGATTGGAACATGCGTAAAAAAATCCGACAAGATCGCAACAGAAATCTCGGCACTCAACTCGACAAGCAGACCTGGTCGAAATGCTCCGGCGGGGGCGAAGTTAAGCAAGACGGAACATGCGGGGAAGCAGATAGAAGATCGCAACAGAAATCTCGGCGCTCCAGCTCCGTGCAGCAGGAGTGTGATTCCCAAAAAATCGCCTTTTTAAAGGCGGAAACAGTTTCATAAAGAGCTCAAACCTCAAAAATAAAAATCTTTTAAAAAAAATCACTTTCCAAAAATCTCGAAACGGCGCAATATTCAATAATTCGGATATTGGAATTGCCGGGAAATACAGTAATTCAAAATCAGAAACCTATTCTCTTTGGGGTCGCCATAAATCAGCCAATCAGAATAGGAGCGACAGTGGCCCCATTCTAACCTATGGAGAACTATTGACCAATAGGGGAGGAGCGACAGGGACCCATTCAAACCCTCGGGAGAAATATTGACCAAATTCATATTCAAAGGCGAGACAGTTCAAAATACAGTAAAAAGGCCAAAAACTGCTGATTGGTGAGCTAGCGGGTGCTTGGCTAGCTCAGCCAATCACAGCGCGAGCTACTTCTCCCATTGTAGTCTATGGAGAGATCGGCGCACTGAAATTTCCGCTTTCAGCGCCGTGGCGGCAGGGAAGTATGAATAAACAAAATCATTTTTATTAGGTGTTAAAAATTATCAGATAAAGCGCTGTAACCTTCTTTCAAAATAAAGCATTTAAAAATCCCTAACAACGCTTTTTGTCGCCGAGACCGGGGCGCACAAAAGGGAATTGCAATAGAGAGAATTGCTGGCAAATACAAAATTCACATTGTTTAATCTCTTCTGACTGGTCAGCATATACCAGCCAATCAGAATAGGAGCGACAGTGGCCCATTCTAACCTCGGGAGAAATATTGACCAATCATATTCAAAGGCGGGACAGTTCAAAATACAGTAAAAAGGCAGAAAGAGCTGATTGGTTGAAGCGGCGGGGGCTCGTCCAGCTTAGCCAATCAAAGCGCGAGCTACTTTATCATAGAGTTCTATGGGGAAAAGAAATTCAGAGCGAGCTCTGTGATTGGCTCATTTAAAAGAGGCGCGGTTATTTGGACCAATGGGAGAGCGAGCGACGTTCCTATGGGTTTTCTAATGCAATCTGAAAGAAAACTGTACATGGCCGAAATCAATGATAAGACTTACAGAAGTTGTACCGATCGGAGATAAACTGAGCACTACTATGTGGCTCGGCAAAAATTGATGTGCTCAAGTTTAATCTGGTCTATCTGAGTGGCGAATTCCTAGTGCAGCGCGGAATGCTTGTAATGTGCTCGAGTTCGACACTGGCAGCAGTACTCTCGTTTCCTCAATGTTTGGTCCAGAACCATACCTCCTGAAGCCCGAAATCCTGCTCGGAGGTCCACAGGTCCCAGCAAGCCTTAAGTTGGATATACTGAATTGCATTCAAATTCAAACCCGGGCTAAACGTTCGAAAATGGGTGTTATCGAAATTCTTTTTTCCAACATATGGCCAACCTCAGGGCAACCTCTGTTTCAACATTGGGGGAACCTCTCGGCAACATGTGTGCCACATCTGCATTGGCTTATGTGCTGTCACATTAGTGGCATTTCCAGGCACTTACGAATACATTGGGTAGTGGATCTATTTTAGAGGGAACCTCATCTATATATTGTCCTTAGTGTGATTGTTCAAAATGTGTTCATGCCTTGAAGTTCTGTTTCCCCCACTTGGTTTGGTCTTTTGATGATTGATTTCTTTTAAATACCCACGGCTTTTTCTTGCTCATACTGTGTAATGCATTTCCGCGGCGAAATCCGTTCCGTAATTATGTAGCAAACACGGGACACAAGTTTGGTACGTATTTTCAAGGACAATCCGGCACGGATTTTGCTGCACAGATATAAATTTCACAGTCTGAAGAATAAAAAGGCTTGCTTAGTACCTGAATTAGTTATCACCAGACATAGACAAGTGGTGGCAAAATTACATCTATGTCGAAACCAAATTAGACCAATCACATTAATGACAATATATGGAGGATTACCTAGACAAAATAGCCCCACTACCAAATGTCTTTCCCCGGGCCCCGGACATTACCTAATGTCACAGCACATAAGATGTCTCCCCAAGCTTGCCCCTAATTACACAGGTCAACATCAAGTAATTGGGGTTCAGTGTCACCTTGACTCCATGTGGTAAGCCAGGCATATTTGTCCATTGGGTTAGGATACATGTGTCATGTTTGAAGGGCATTAGAGAACCAAATATGGCAGAACTAATAATAAATGGGATATTTTTAAAAACATCCTAGGCTACCACTGTGAGAGGCACATACCTTATGGCAATAAAATAATTAGAAACAGGAAAAACCCAATGTGGATCAAAAAGGGATGTAAAAGAGGCAATAAAAAAACAAAAAAAAAGTGTTTCACCTACTAAAACAGGAGGGTAGTGAAGAGGCACTAAGAAGCTATAGGGAAAAAAATAAAGTGTGTAAAATAAATATAAAGGAAGCAAAGCTGGAGATGGAAAGACATATCGCCATAGAAAGTAAACTAACCCCAAAATTTTTTTTAACTATATAAATATAAAAATTTAAAAAAGAAAATGTTGGG
>JAODAL010032703.1:0-46567 GCA_025379985.1 Phyllomedusa bahiana
AAAAATTTTTTCCCCCCCACGGTAGCAGTCACTCCCGCGCCTGTATGACATCTGAGAAGGGAGAAACTCACAGTTCCGACCGGGGAGGGCGCAGGATGGGAAAGAGTGGTACCAGGTCGCAGCTTAGGCCCGTCCAGTTCTGATGGTACCACTGGCGCAGTTCTGTGCCGATGCCCTGCCGCAGTATGGCGCATTTTGTGTTTAAGCCAAAAGCTGGTTGACCCAAGAGGGAGGAGTTTGTAGTCAGTCCCAGAGGTGTGAAGGGGGGTGAGGCATGGGCTGACCCAATACCGTATAAGCTGAAGCCCAAGCTTGCACAGTTGTTGTTCTTAGTAGGGGGGTACCTAACATCAGCATTCCAGGAGCACCCACACAGAGGCAAGGCCACATTAGCCCCCCCCCATGCGGGCCCAGAACAAAGCCAACCTAAGGTAACTAAGACACATCTTGCTGCCTTTGTTTGTAACCATACTCGTATTTGCACCTCTTACCAATATCTGTCCTGTATAGTATCGTCTATATGTATATATTGTCTGTCTAGTGAACCCTCCGAGGCGAATTACATCTATAAACTTTAATCTGGGCTAGTCTGTCTTGATCATCGACCTCACCCGCCTAATACTCAGTCTTTAAAATATAGCTACCCCAAGGCTGGTTCCTGGCCTTGTTGTAAGTCAGTAACAGACCGGTCTTATAACCAAACGAGGAGCTGGTGGCAGTTTATTGGGCTGGGAGAGCTCCGTTTAACCTGCAGGGGTCAACGGATCGCTCCCGGCCATTCAGAGTTGTGGGCGAGTAGGGTGTCCTCTCGCACTCCCTGGGTCTTCCTGTGCCCATGTGGACAGGGATAAACTGTGAAACCTTATCTGGCTGACCTTTTCACGATACACCTCAAGTCAGGCAGTCGACCCTCGAGTGGGCCGGCAAGGGTTTTCCTGACAGTCGGTGTTTCATAATACAGATGGACAATGACCCAAAACAAAGTCAAAGCAACCCAGTAGTTTATTAAAGCAAAGAAGGGAAATATTCTTGAATGTCCAAGTCAGTCACCTGATCTCAACCAAATTGAGCATGCAGTTCACTTGTTAAAGACTATTTGTAAAAAAAAAAAAAAAAATCATGAACATTTAGTAAAATTTGCCATTTTCATAGTTCAAAAATTTCTGCATATAAGACAGATAGTTATTTCCAACAAAATAGTTTATAACTAGCATCCACAACACGTCTACTGTAGATTGGCATAATTTTTTAAATGCTAGAAATTTTGTAGTAATTTTTCACATATTCAAGAAAATTTGCAAAATATATTTTTTTAGGGGCCAGCCAAGTTCTGACGTGGCTTTGAGGGGCCTGTGTGTTAGAAACCCACATAAATGACTCCATCTAAAAAACTAGACCCCTTAAAGTATTTAAAACAGCATTAAGGAAGGTTGTTAACCCATTAGGTATTACACATGTTAGAGCAAAGTGGAAGTGAAATTTCAAAATTTCACTTTTTTTTTTGCAGATTTTCAATTTGCATCCATTATTCACTGGAACACAGTAGGTGTGACCAGGTAAATGAAACTCAACATTGATTTCCCAGATTCTGCCGTTTTTAGAGATATTCCATATGTGGCCCTGATGCGCTATTTGGCTCAACCACCAGCCTCAGAGTAGGAGGAGCACCTACTGGACCTTGGGGTCTCATTTTTAATATGATTTTATTTAGGCGCCATTATAAGTTTACAGACACCCTAAGTGCTAAAAACTTAAATAAACACCCATAACAGGACCCCATATTTAAAACTATACCCCTTAAGAAATATATCCTGGGGTATAGCGAATATATCGACCCCACAGGTGTTTCACAAATTTTTTTAGCGTTAGGCTCTGAAAATGAAAAAAATATTATTTTTTTCCAACATTCTGCAATTTTAGCTGTAAATATGTAATTTTTACAAGGAATCCTGAAAAAAGCAACCCAATGTTTGTTTTGCAATCTTTTCCAAGTTCGGCACTACCCTATATGTGGGTGTAAACTGCTGTTTGGGCACATGGCAAGGCGTACAAGGGAGGGAGCGCTATTTGGCTTTTGGAACACAGATTTTGTTGGGTGCCATGTCTCATTTGCAAAGCCCCCAAAGTATCAGAAAAGGTGAAACCTTTGAGAAGTTGCCCCATTTTGGATTCAGCACTCCTCATGGATCTCATGTAGGGGTGTATTGTGCCTTCTGGGCTTACAGATGTTCCATTGTAATTATACCGACCATATGCAGGTCGGTATAATTACAATGATTTAAATTTTATATAGTATTTTTACATTTTACTACTTTTACACAATAGAAATGCGTTTATAAAAAATTGTGTTTTTTATGTCGTCTTAGTCTGATAGCCATGTTTTTTATTCTTCTGTATACTGAGCTTATTATAGGATTTTTTGTGGGATGAGTTGACGTTTTTATTGGTACCATTATAGGGTGCATATGACGCTTTGATCACTTTTTATTAAGGTTTTGTGAGGCATTTTGAACACAGCAATTCTAGTAGTGTTTTTATTTTTATTTTTTACAGTGGTCACCATGTGGTATAAATGACATGCTAGCTTTATTCAGAAGGTCGATATGATTACAGCGATTTGTATATTTTTTATGTTTTACTGCTTTTACACAATAAAAACCCTTTTATTCAAAAAGGAAACCACGTTTTTGCATTGCCACAGTCTAAGAGTCATAACTTTTTTATTTTTCTGTGTACAAAGATGTGTAGGGGCTTGTTTTTTGCGGGATGATTTGGCATTTTTGTTGGTATAAATTTTTCATGGTCAAGAAAATTCAGGCAGTCATTGCCAACAAAGGGTTTTCCACTAAGTATTAGAAATTAACATTTTATTCACAATTATTTAATTTGTCCGATTACTTTTGAGCCCCTGAAATGAAGGAATTATGTTTAAAAAATGCTTTAGTTCCTCACATTTTTATGCAATCATTTTGTTCAACCCACTGAAGTAAAGCTGAAACTTTGAACTTCAACTGCATTTGAATTGTTTTGTTCAAAATTCATTGTAGTAATGTACAGAACCAAAATTAGAAAAATGTTGTCACTGTCCAAATATTTATGGACATAACTGTATATTTGATTAAATGTCTATAGGTTGTGCTACGTCAGGACTATCCGTACTGAGGTCCTGTTGATAGTCGGCGGATGGCTTAAACATATTTTGATCAAAACGTGTGAACTAAGAACCTCAAAGTTTTTTTCATATATTGTAGATAGCATTAACACTTTTGTAGTTTCCCTGTTGTTTAGCTTTTTTGTGATGGTGTACTAACTGATATTGGAGTGTGTGTATATGTACCACAGCCATGTCGGTGACACCTGGGTTACACAGTGTTTTTCAGAAATGTTTTTTGTTTTTTTTGTGCAGAACTATACATTGCACTTGGCAAGTATTGCTTTTAACTTATACAGGGAGGAGTGGATGCCTCCATTTTTGATCGGTTTTAAATCCGTGTTTTGGAAGGCAGGGTGGAGAAAATACTGCAATCCCAGTACTGTTTTTCATTTTTATTTCTAACAGCGCTCACTGTGCAGTATACATGACAAGTTAGTTTTACTCTATGAGTTAATAGGATTACGGCGATACCCAATTTATATAGTTTTTTATGTTGAAGCGCTTTAAAAAGTTTTTATTGTATAAAACAATATTTATGCATCGCTGTCTTCTGATACCCATAATTTTTTTATTTTTCTATATGCAGAGCTGTGTATGGACTTGTTTTTTGCAGGATGAACTGACATTTTACTTGGTACCATTTTGTAATTTATATGAGTTATGCTTTTTATTCTATTTTATGTGCTGCGGGATCAACAAAAATCACAACTCTGTGACTTTTTTTTTACGGCACTTACCGTGCGGGTTAATTAACATGACAGATTTATAGGGTAGGTTGTTAAGTATGTGTAAGGGGTTAAAGACTAAGCTTCAGACAGAAAGGCCCACAGGCAAACAGAAACTGAAAACCGTTGCAGTAAAGACCTGGCAGAGCATCAAAAAGGAGAAAACACAGCGTCTGGTGATGTCCATGATTCAGATTCGGCAGTCATTCCAAAAAGGGGTTTTTTCAACTAAGTATTAGTTTTTACATTTTTATTCACATTATTTAATTTTTTTCCCGATTACTTTGAGCCCCGAAAAAAGGGAATTATGTTTAAAAAATGCTTTAGCCCCTCACATTTTTAGCAATCATTTTTTTAAACCCACTGAAGTAAAGCTAAACTTTAAACTTCAACTGCTTTTGAAATTATTTTTTTTAAAATTCTTTGTAGTAATTACAGAAAAAAATTTAAAAAATGTGTCACTGTCCAAATATTTAGGGACATAACGTATTTTGATCAATGTTTATGGGTTGTGCTACATCAGACTACCTATGAGGTCCCCCGTTGAAGCGGCGGATGCTTAAACAAATTTATCAAAACGTGTGAAAAGAACCTCAAAGTTTTTTTCATATATTGTAATAGCATTAATGTTTTTGGGGGTTTTTTCCCCGTTGTTTATACTCTTTTTGTGATGGTGACTACTGATATTGGGGTGTAAAAATTACCACCCCCATGTCAGTGTACACCGGGTTTTCACATGTTTTTTTCAAAAAAAAAAAATTTTTTTTTGTGAAAAAACTTACTTTGCTTTGGAAAGATTGCTTTAACTTATCAGGGGGAGTGGAGCTCCTTTTGGTTTCCTCACCCCCCCCCATTGCACAGGTTTTATAGATCAGTCTTTTGCTTTTAATGGATTTTTTTTCTTTTGGGTTTAGAAGTCTGATGACTCAATGGAGGTTGAAGGGGCCCAAGGGAGGTAGAATAGTATAGGACCCCGTACGAGGTCCCGTTGATAGCGGGGATGGAAAACATATTGTGGGACTAGGGGTCACAGAGGTACACAAACGGGAGGTTGCAACCAAAAAAAAAGGGTTTTTAAATTTTGAAGCAAAAAAAAACAAAAAAAACAGGCATCTTATGTATGGGCTTACTCAGCCGTATAAACATGCAGCAAAAACTAATAGATATTTCCAGCATCAAAAGGCACAATGTTATACTAAACCGTGGGCAGGTGAAGTCTTGGAAAGCAACCTCCTCGGTCATTCATGGTCTGTAGCAGGCTCCTTCCTGCTCACACCTCGGAAAAAATGACTCCTATACCAATCAGTCCCAGGTTGACTTTTCCCCTGGTCTCTTCCTGCCGGCTTTAAAAAAGGGCCTGGGGATAGGGGTAAAGCCTGGACCGGAGGTGTGAAAGGCCTCCCACCCACGCTACAGCCGTTCAGAAAAAGCAGCCCAAAAAGCGCACACAGTTTATACAAACAAAAAAACATAAGTAACAGGGTTACTTATCTATACGCTGCTTTTCCCCCACCGGGGGGGGGGGGGGGGATTGGGTGGCCCCACTAGTGCATTCTCTTGCTCCCCGTTCTGCTGTTGTGGAAAGCCCCGGCGCCCAAGGACCGGCCTCTCTAAACCCCCGGGAACTTCCCTACTGTTTTTAGCAAAATCAGGACTCCTTTCTATCCAATATTTTTCCTGTAGCGCTTACACATCCCCCCCCCTCTCCCCAAGGCCGGGGGACGGGCATTTAAAAACCCACCAAACAGGGGGAGCCTTGACAAGGCGTCAGCTTTTATATGCTGTTTCCCCGCCTGTGTTCTACCACAAATTTAAAACCTGCAGTGCCAGGGAACCATCTTGTAACCCTTTTTATTGCCCTTTTTTTTGGTAATCCACTGAAAAGGGGGCATGTTTGTACCAACCTAAATTTTTTTCTCCCTCCAGATATCCCCCCAAAAAAAGACCCAACCCCATTTTAAACGCCAGACACCCTTTTTCTACTAGGAATAGTTTCTTTCACGGACGTAGTTCCTATTCAAATTGAAATGGGGTCCCTCCCCATTCACCCCTGTGAATGACTGCGCCAATCCCACTCTGAGGCGCTGTCGGGAAACAAACCTTACGAAGCCGGGGCCACCAAACCCTGGCTACGAGGTTTTTTTTTAAGGGCCTGAAATAAATTTCTCTCCTCCTCAGACCATTTCACCATCCTTCCTTCTCCCTTTTGTTAGGTCGGTCCCGGGGCTGCAACTGAAGCGAAGTTCGGCCCAAAACCTGGGGTAGTGCGACTACCCCCAGAACGCTTCAATTTTTTTTTTGTCGGGTTGGGGCCCACCTCTAAAATTGCCCACTTTGTTTATTTGGGGTTTTTAATTGGCCCCCCCACAATTACCCCAAGTATCGGGCTTTTTTCCCAGCCCAATGGCGCTTTTTTCGGGGTTAGTTTAAAACCCCTCCCTCCCTTTTTGTGAGTGAGTACTGCCTGTACTTTGCTGAGGGGGGACCCCATCATTTTGAAAATAACAAATCTTAAAAAAGGCAGATGCGTACCTGGTTGGGGTTTTAAATTTTACCATTGCCCCTGAAATGTCGCTGGGGCCCCCTGAAAACCCAAAGGATCCTGGTGTAGTGGAAAAACCCCCCCTGGAGTGGAGAAAGGCAGTTTTTCTCTTTGGGGCCCCTTCTGACAGGGGAATCTCCAGTAACCCTTTTGTAAGGGCCAGGGTTGTTAGTACCTGGTTGACCCCCTCTTTTCAAAAGTTCATCCACCCGGGGGATCGGGAAGGAAACCCACTTAGATACCTCATTTAGTCGGCGGGAAAACGTTTTCAAAAAACCCCCAAAATCCCATTTGGCTTAGGACCCAAACAAAGGGCAGACCACCCACTTTTGGGGCTCTTTAATGAGCCCCCCGGGGCCCAAAATGCGCCTTAAATTCCCCAGAAATCCTGCTCGAGCTTCTGGGGTCGGGGGTTTACATGAAAAATTTAACCCCAGGGTTTTACATATTCCCTGCTGACCACATCGTAGTGCCGGAAGGCAGTGAAGATTCCCTGTTACGCTGTAACAACTCCCAGGCCTCCGCTTTATGTTTGGACGGGCATCTCCTATACAACCCCCCTGATATCTGGGGTGTTCCCCTGGGGCTGTCGGGACATACAGGGTCCTCTACTGCCACGCTTTATTAAATTTATGTGGTTTAAATTTAAAAGGGTTTTTTCTCCCTGGTGATGTTTTTTATAATTTACCTCTCCAACCTCTCTACCCTTATAAGGTCCCGACATTTTGAGGAACTTACTTCCGAAACCTGGGAACCAGGACCAATACGCGGTCCCCAGGTTTAAAATGCCAACCCTAGCGGGCCCATTGTATACCTGACTCGTGACTCCCGGCCCTCCGCAGGTGCTCCTTCACAAAAGGGGTTACTCGGCTGATGCGATTTTGCATCGGGCGAGTGTTTTACAACACTTTTATAGGGGGGGTAGCCCCACCCCCCCATGTCTCTTTTGGGGTGCCCATACCCTGGGGGTTCCCCCCTACAAACATTCAAACGGGAGAAAACCCCGTGGGGGGTTGAGGGCCTCTTGATGGAAATAAAACGGTATGGCAGAAACAATTTCCCCCCTTCCTTTTCTACCACCTTTCTCAATCCCTTCGGGTTTTTTTAAATCTTTCGACTAACCCGTCAGTTTGAGGATGTACACCGAGGACCTCAGTTGTTTAATGTGCAGAAATCACACAGGTCCTTCTTACCCTAACATGAAGGGGGTCCCCCGTTTTTTAGGATTTCCCTTTTTCAAACCCGTTTTAGGAAGACCTGCATTAACCTCGGGCAATAAACCCTTCGGGACATGTTTTCTTGGGGGAAGGCCTCTGGATCCTGGTACAAATTAGTATGACTAAAGTATGGTGGCCCCGACGACTTGACTAAATTTTGGGCCCAAAAGGGTCCATAGCGATTCGTTTTGAAGGCACCTCGATTTGGGGGGGGTACTAACGGGCTCCTAAAAGGACATTGAGCGGGTTTGCTGGCCGGGGAGGAACTTACCGAAAATTTGGGAATCTTTGAGACACCCCCGGGGCCCGTAAAACCGTTTAAAAAACACGCCCCATTTTTTTTTTCTCCGCCCCCCAAGGCCCCCCTAGCACATGATTGGAGCCATATCCGCCATCCTCCTAAAGGACAGGGGACCAACAGTTGTTTTACAATTTCCCCCCTTTATCTCTACAACCCGTACACAAATCATTCTGTCGAAAAACGGAAATCTTTTCTTGGCGTTGCTCTTGCGGGACCTCATTTAGTACCTTACCTGGTCCCCTGCTTCTTAGGGTGAGGTCTCGCAACTGAAAACCGGCCAAAGTTTCCAAGTGACACCTCCGGCCCGGGAAAATTTTTCTCAGAGGCGGACAAAACCTTCTCGCCTCCCGCCAAACCGCTTAAAGGGGGAAATTATGAGTAATATCAGGGGACCCCCTCCGCATATATTTTACACCTCCGTAGGGGGGAATGGAGAGGGTTGGGGACTCACGGGCCCCCCCAAATGTCCCCTTGGGTTGTACCACAGTTCCCAAACGGTGGGGGTCCCTTCCCCGGATTAGGGGAGTAGAAAGCGGTTATGATGCCCACCCCATGGGTCAGAGTCCCCCAAACAGTCTCAAAATTACGGGTTCGCCCGTGGGTAGTGTTTTTGTGTCCCCATGAAAGAGACCACCCCCACCTTTTTTTTCCGGGAAAAAAAGGTCTGGGGGGAATGGCACTGCAAGGGTAACAGGGTGCCCGGCCAACAAGGCCACCCCCTGACCCCCCTTTACCCGGACCGGCATTCCGAGGGCCTGGGGGGCAGGGAAAGCACAAAAGCAGGGTGAGCAAACATAGAGAGGCGACGGGTGGACCACCTCCATAGGGTCCCCCTGCATGGGGTAAATTTTTATCTTTTGAACGTTTGGGCAACTATTTCTGTCCGCGTTTTGCGGCCGACCCCCTAAACATTGAACACTACGTGTTCTGCCCCAAAACAAGGAGGAAGAATGTACATGTTCCAAGTTTTTTTTTACAGTTTTCAGATTTGAAATCCAACCGTCATAAAATCTGAGCTATGTAGACTAAAGCTCAGATTTACTATTGAGGTCTATGGGGATTGCTGACAGTCAGTTTTCAAATCCAAAAACTATCTGAAAAACTGTCTGGAAACCATGCAGTGTGGACAAACCCTAACACCTACCCTCTTTATTCTTATTCTCATCTACACCTTATTTTTTACCTTTTCTTTCCTGTCTCTTTTCTCCCATCTTATATTCCAAGACTGCTCAAAAAATAAACGGAACACTAAAATACCACATCCTAGATCCTAATGACTAAAATATTACAGTTGCAATGCTTCATTCATTAAATAGTGGAATGCGTTGAGAACAATAAAAAAAAAAACATCAAAAAATAAAAATAATTTCCCATGGAGGTCTGGATTTGGAATAAAATAAAATTTTTTGGCTGATCCAACTTCAGGGAAAAACCTCAAGACAAGGAAATGGGCTCAGTTTTTGGGGGTTGGCCTCCCATGCCGTATGGCCCCCCTACATGACGATGAGGCAGGGGTTTTCTCCTGAGGATCTCTTCCCCGCCGGGATTAAAGAATCAGTCAACCCGGGAAAAATCTGTGGGCGATGTGGCATTGTGGATGGAACGAACTGAGTCCCAGATGTGCTTGTTTGGGCTGGGGAACGGGCGGGCCAGCCATAGATCAATGTCTTAATCATGCACGAACTCTGACACACTTCAGCACAGGAGCCCCAGCATTGTCATGCTCAGAAGGAACCCGGCCCCTGCACCTGCATTTTGTCTCAAAATGGGTCTATGTTTTTATCCCGGTACCTAATGGCAGTCAGGGTACCTCTGGCTAGCACATGGAGGGCTGTGCGACCCTTCAAACAAATACCTCCCAGCACCATTACATGCTGTAGGATGCTGCAGGAAGCAGAACGTTCTACACGTGTCTCCAGACTCTGTCACGTCTGTCACATGTGCTCAGTGTGAACCTGCTCTCATCTGTGAAGAGCACAGGACACCAATGTCTAATCTGCCATTTTGGGTGTTTCGGGCAAATCCGACGCCTTTTGAAAGGGGTGTTGGGCTGTAAGACAACACCAACTTGTAGATGTCATATCACCCCTCATGGAGTCTGTTTCTGAAAGTTTGAGCAGACACATGGAGGTAATTTTGCAGGGCTCTAGCACTGCTCCTCCTGTTCCTCCTGGGTTGTTGCCCTCCACATCTCCTGGTTTACTGGCCTGACTCCTGGTATCTGCTTTAGGCTCTGGACACAGACACGCAAACCTTTCTTGTTCAGCTGATTGATGTTCCATCCTAGCTAACTTCACTCCCTAGCACTTCTGGGGGTTTAAAACACCGCCATACTCCCTCTAGGGTGAAAGCAATGAAAAATGCAAAAGTGCCCAAAAAACAGAAAAAGAATGAGAACAGAGAAAGATCTGTGGTCCCCGGGGTCACACTTCCGAACCACCCTTTATGGGGTTGTTTTGCTAATTGCTTCTCATTTCCCCTGTTTCTGTTCTATTTGCACAACAGCAGAAAAAATTGATTCACAGCCCAGTTTGATTCATAATGGAAAATTTTGATTTACATGTGTGATTGACTTGGAGCTACTTAGTTTTTTTAAGTCTCCCTTTATTTTTTTTTTGAGCGTGTTATTGATTTTTTTTTACTTTTTTCCCATAGGAAAACTTAAACTCTACAGTTCTCTACTATAAACACTAAAACGTAACTTTTTTTATACTAACTCTTAACCTCATACCACTATTTAAAAACCTGATTCTATCCTCACATATAACCCTTTTTGCTTCGAAGGGGGAATAACCCCCTTTCTATCTTCAAGTCTGGTGGAACCCCCCCCACCTATTAACAGGAAGCCTTATATCTTAAAAAGTACTATCTTCAGTAAGGATCCCAACCCAACTACTTGGGCAGTCGCCCTAATATCATAACAAGAACAAAAAGGGCCCCCTTTTCAAGGTTTTAGAGTCCGATCACAGTGGTCTGAGTCATTCCTTTTTATCTTTTAGGTAAACCCCCATTCGGGTGCCACCAATTAGCCTCAAGAACCCACATAAAGCCCACCCCCCCTTCCGCCGCGCACACTCATAAATGTCCTGCTAAAGCTGCCCCTCTCTCTGAGCCAACAACTTTTAGTCAAATTCACCATCTCCAAACGGGGTTGCGCCCCATCTTACCCCTACTGCCCGTGCCAATGCACGACCAACAAACACCTCGCCCTGACTGTGATGGGGTTCCATTCACTTCTATAAAATTTTGCAACTGGTGCCTCCCAGAATCAACTAAGCAACTAAGGTGTCACTTTTCACAGCACAGCCATCTTTTGTAATTCCCTAAGCCCCCTTTCCTTCAATATCTAATATCATATTCATTGGGGAAATAAAACCCCCTGTACAAAAGACCCCTGTCATATTATCTTCCCCTAAAGCCTTCTTATGTTGAAAAAAGGGATATTATTCCCAAAGACTTGGCCCATTTTAAATACATGTTCCACTGCATTTTATATTGTCTCAAGATAATTCATAAACTACTTCTCTTTCACTGTAATATTCATACTCATTTTAATAATACGTAGGCTCTATGGCTACCCTCCCCCCCCTCCCACGTCTGACCTCACAAGTTCTCCATTGAAGATTAAACCCCCACGGCTACAGTAGCCATTCAATCCACCATATCACAATGGGGGGCATGTAAAACTCCAGTACCTCAAAGCCCCACATCCAGCTGCATCCGCCTCAACTAGCCAGCGCCGCAAAAGGGAAAAATAAATCTTACATATGAACTACATAATTCACTTGCAAAAGAATATACAAAGCATCCCTAATTTGTTTAAAAAGAAACCGGGCCTCACGTGATGAAATCTTACATTCAGGACCCAGGGACAATGGGAAAAACTAGAGGCAAAAGGGGGATAGGAGAGGGGGGGGGGAAGGGGCGCGAGGGAGATGGAAGGGAGGGGGGGAAAAAAAACAAAAAAAAATATATATGAACTCGATGCTTCCCTAGTCATAATTCTACGTGCTATACCACTTTACCTACTTAAACTATATCATGTTTCTTCAAAAATTAAATAAGGGAACGCAAGATCAAAAAAAGCCCCAAAATGAAAAGCCTTCATTTTAGGCCCTTTTGTTTCAATGTATTGATCTGTGTATCCATTTGCCCTTCCGCAACAAAACACATCCAAATCGCCCTTTCTCTCCCCTAGCAAGACACATATGCCCCAAAATTTTAGCACCTCTTTTTTACCTTAGTACTTCCCCAAAAATTTTCTTGCAAGGGGGGTTCACCTTATTTTAATAGACTCAATTTTAGGGGGGCCTTTTTTTTTTCGGTCTATGAATTGGGGCGACTGCCCAAGTATTGGTTTGGGGTCCCTTACTGAAGATAGTACTTTTTTTATAGATATAAGGCTCTCCTGTTAATAGGTGGGGTTCCACCAGACTTATGATAGAAAGGGAGTTATTCCCTCTTTCAGAAACAAAAAGGGGTTAAAAAGATGAGATAGAGATCGGTTTTTTAAAAATGTGATAGAGGTTAAGAGTTAGATATAATAAAAGTTACTTTTTGTGTTTAATAGATAGAGAACTATAGGTTTAAGTTTGCCCATGGCAAAATAGTAAATATAGGGGCAAAAATCACTCTTTGTTCTCTTGCGAGATTCCCAATTTTTTGGAGATTATGTGTATATTGTATAGCACCTATTCTGGCGATATATTTGTCTCCATGCCATTCACTATTCATCGTGTTTACTTCTGCATAGTCCTCTGTTCTTCCCTTTTGTCTCTCTCTTTTCCTTTATTTCTTTACCAATCCCTGTTATCTCCCTCTATGTGCTCCTCTGATTCACATTTTCCAATATCACTTCCTCTTTCCACTGATCTCCTAATATTATTTGCACTTTCCCCCTCCTGTCTTATAGTTACATATCCTTTCTATCTTCTCACAAGTGCCACTGCCCTTTATCCACTGTATTTTGCTACCCTGGCTCACTCCTTTCCACTACTGTCCTACCTTTGCTATACATGTGTCTCTGGTCTCCTTGTACATTTTTCTATGCTCTGGTTCTTAGTCCCACTCCCTTACTGCTTGTCTACGCTTTTCTATGTTCTAGTTCCTCGTCCCGTTCCCTTACTCCTTATCTAGGTTTCTCTCTATTTTGATTCTTTGTCCCGCTCCCTTGCTCCCTGCTTTTACTTGTGTATATGCCGGCTCTCAGATGCCGGACATACCCCATTTACACCCAGCGCTCTTCCCCCTACTCTTAGCGGCAGTCTCTTAAGGTAATTCAGGCCTGAACCCTTTACAACACTGAATTAGTCTCTACACCCTTATTTACTGCACCCCTTCTATCCCCTGCCTATAGCATACCTCCCTTTGCCCTGACCCTTATGTGCTCCAGACACTCTGGTCCCCAGGAGCCTCCT
Organism: Phyllomedusa bahiana; assembly: GCA_025379985.1. Lineage (NCBI taxonomy): Eukaryota > Metazoa > Chordata > Amphibia > Anura > Hylidae > Phyllomedusa > Phyllomedusa bahiana. Next base: position 13,357 of record JAODAL010032703.1, read on the forward strand.
TCTCCCCCATCACCTCTCTATGTTATTGTCTATACATATTCTGGGATCATTCCCTCATACTCCTCTTTTTCCCCTGCTGTACTTTTATATACCTTTTCTAGATCCTGTATCTGCTACATTACATTTGCAGTATATCTTATTATCCTTTCTCCAGAGACGTAACTTAAAGCTCTGGGGCCCCAGTGCATAATCCATAAAAGGGCCCCCACCTACCATGCGTGATCTATAATATTGGTATCTCCGGGCCCCCTAAGGCTCCAGGGCCCGTAGCGACTGCTATCTCTGCAGCCCCTATAGCTATGCCCCTGCCTTTCTCTTCTTACTACTTTTGTTCCTATTTTATTCACCTATGGTCACTCTTCAAGGATCCTATATCTGCTATATTACATTAACACTAGAACTTCTTATCCGCCTTCTCCTCTATCTTCTTATAGCTCCTGTTCCTATTTCATAAGACCTATGATCATTCTTCTGGGATCCTATATCTACTACATTACATTACCACTATATCTTCTTATCCTTTCTCTTCTTGTTACTCTTGTTCCTATTTTAATCACCTATGGTCATTCTTCTAGGATAATATATCTGCTACATTACATTACCACTAGAACTTCTTATCGTCCTTCTCCTCTCTCTTCTTATAACTCCTGCTCCTATTTCATATGTTCTATGGTCACTCTTCTGGGATCCTATATCTACTACATTCTATTACCAGTATATCTTATTATCCTTTCTCTTCTTGTTACTCTTGTTCCTATTTTATTCACCTATAGTCATTCTTCTAGGATAATACAGTCATATGAAAAAGTTTGGGCACCCCTATTAATCTTAATCATTTTTAGTTCTAAATATTTGGGTGTTTGCAACAGCCATTTCAATTTGATATATCTAATAACTGATGGACACAGTAATATTTCCGGATTTAAAATGAGGTTTATTGTACTAACACAAAATGTGCAATATGCATTAAACCAAATTTTGACTGGTGCAAAAATGTGGGTACCCTTATCATTTTATTGATTTGAATACTCCTAACTACTTTCTACTGACTTTCTGAAGCACAACATTGGTTTTGTAACCTCATGAGCTTTGAATTCATAGCCAGGTGTATCCAATTATGAGAAAAGGTTTTTTAAGGTGGCCAATTGCAAGTTGTTCTCCTATTTGAAATCTCCTGTGAAGAGGGCATCATGGGCTCCTCAAAACAACTCTCAAATGATCTGAAAACAAAGATTGTTCAACATAGTTTTTTCAGGGGAAGAATACAAAAAAGTTGTCTCAGAGATTTAACCTGTCAGTTCCACTGTGAGGAACATAGTAAGGAAATGGAAGACCACAGGGACAGTTCTTGTTAAGCCCAGAGGTGGCAGGCCAAGAAAAATTCAAAACGCAGAGAAGAAGAATGGTGAAACAGTCAAGGACAATCCACAGACCACCTCCAAAGAGCTGCAGCATCATCTTGCTGCAGATGGTTGTCACTTGCATCGGTCAACAATAAGCACACTTTGCACAAGGAGAAGCTGTATGGGAGGGGATGCGAAAGAAAAAGCCTTCTGAAAGCACGCCAAAAAACAGAGTCGCCTGAGGTATGCAAAAAGCACATTTGGACAAGCCAGCTTCTTTTTGGGAAAAGAAGGTCCTGTGGACGGATGAAACAAAGATTGAGTTGTTTGGTCATACAAAAAGGCGTTATGCATGGCATCCCAAAAAAACAAGCATTCCAAGAAAAACACTTGCTACCCACTGTAAAATTTGGTGGAGGTTTCCATCATGCTTTGGGCTGTGTGGCCAATGCCGGCACCGGGATCTTGTTAAAGTTGAGGGTCGCATAGATTCAAGTCAGTATCAGCAGATTCTTCAGAATATGTCAAGAATCAGTGATGAATTTGAAGTTACCCGGGGATGGATATTTCAGCAAGACAAGGATCCCAAACACAGCTCCAAATCTACTCAGGCTTTTCATGCAGAGGAACAATTACAATGTTTCTGGAATGGCCATCCCAGTCCCCAGACCTGAATATCATTGAACATCTGTGGGAACTTTGAAGCGGGGTGTCCATGCTCGGCGACCATCAAACTTAACTGAACTTGAAATTGTTTTTTTAAAGAGGAATGGTCAAAAATACCTTCATCCAGGATCCAGGAAGGGATTAAAGCTACAGGAAGCGACTAGAGGCTGTTATTTTTGCAAAAGGAGGATCTACTAAATATTAATGTCACTTTTTGTGTCCATCAGTTATTAGATATATCAAATTGAAATGGCTGTTGCAAACACCCAAATATTTAGAACTAAAAATGATTAAGATTAATAGGGGTGCCCAAACTTTTTCATATGACTGTATATCTGCTACATTACATTACCACTAAAACTTCTTATCGTCCTTCTCCTCTCTCTTCATATAACTCCTGCTATTATTTCATAAGACCTATGATCATTCTTCTGGGATCCTATATCTGCTACATTACCACTAGAACTTCTTAGGGCATGTCCCCATCGATTTGCGGCCAGTTTTTAAGGCGGTTTTGCGGTATTTGTCCATTGCCGTGGGGATGAGCCCTTATCCTCCTCCTTTCCCTTCTTATAACACCTGTTCCTATTTCATATGACCCATGAACATTCTTCTTGGATCCTAGATCTACATTACATTATCAGTATATGTTATTATCCTTTCTCTTCTTGTTACTCCTGTTCCTATTTCATATGACCTATGACATATGATCATTCTTCTTGGATCCTGTATCTGCTACATTACTTTACCACTAGATCTTATCCTCCTTCTCCTTTCTCTTCTTTTCCTCCTTTTCCTTTTTCCTCTCTCTTTCCCATCCTTTTCCCTTTTATGTCCCACCTCTTTCAGTCATTTCCTTATCCTTCCCTCTTCCTTTCACCCCACATTACTCTTCCTCTTATTTCTACTATTACCCCGTTTTCAGTCCTTTTTCCAGAAGTGCACATCCTTAAACGCCCTTTATTGCTGTGCATTTCTGCAAAAGAAAAACAACACTGCTTTTTTGGTGCTTTTTTTGTTGTTGCAGATATGCACAGCAATAAAGGTAGTTTAACGTGATGCATTTCTGCAAAAACAAAAAAAAATGCACTAAAACCGCACTGTGTGAAAGCGGGCTTACCCCCTGGTCTTTATGCCTGCGTATTAAACCTTATTGCAGAGGTCACTTGATAGGGGCACTAGAGCTGAATCGTGGTGACAAAACTCTGCCTATCTGGAACAGATGAATATATTGTACACATTGTGTTACCTGCCATAAATAATGCTCATCTATGGAGCTCCTGTGTGATACGACGTAAATATACCTAATTACTGAGTGCCGTGGATTACCAGTTGTAGACATTTACAGACTTTCTGGTCTTCCCACTAGAGCACCGCTTATAGGTGGGTGTAACCATTCCTCTACCTCCCCTCATAATAACACTGCATACAGCAAGCACAAACAACAGCGCCGGCTGGACTACACTTCCCGGCATGCCTGGGGGCCGGCGCACATGCTCAGTGCGCAGCGGCTTGAGTGGCAAGTTGTTTGTTACAGTGTAGCACCAGCTGCTTTCTGCACTCTGGAGCCGCTGCTGTGCGAGTCTTCCTGAACTCATTCAGCTTCCCCTCTCCCTGTGCTCCCCCTGTGCCCCTGCATTTACTGCTCCTTCCTTACTTTCCTCCCCAGCTGCCCTGGAAAAAGGAGAAAGAGCTGCAATCCACCAAAACCCCAACAGCACTATTCTGTCTAGATGATCTACAAATGAGAAGGAGAAAACGATGGAACTGCATATCCTAGAGCACAGGCTCAAAGTGGCCAGCATAGCCAAGGAGAACATCCAGTTGTTTACCTATGGATTAATCAAACTTGCCTTTCTGTCCTCCAAAACCAGGTAAGTGGCAGCCTGGGCATTGCCAGGAGGGCAGGGGAGCAGAAGTGGGTCACTTCTCACTGGTTGATTCCCTGCCTGTGGATGCACAAAGCCCAGAGAAAAACAACTTCATGCAATTGAATTGTTTGGATCCCATTGGGCGATTGTGACTGTCATTGGGATGCATGGGAGGGAGCATTGAATGAATGGAACAGGTGTTGTTTTTGCCCAGAAAATAAGAATATAGCATTGTATATTCTATTATTTTTATATTATTATATATTTATATATATATATAATTTGTGATGTGTGTGTAAAATATTATATATTTGCACAGGGATCCTGTTTGCTAGATGATCTGTTTGTTTTGCTATCCCCCCACAGTGCACGGCTGGAATCTGGATAAACAATTAGATATCCTTAGCCCCCATGGTTCTCTCCAGATGTATGTCCCTGTAGTTACCATGGGCTATTTGCCTTATTTTCCGATCTTGCATGCTTTGTTTGTCTCTGCTTCACGTTGCCGTAAATTTGTTTTTGAGGCCTGATGTCCATCTCCGGTATCTTCCATAGGAGCCCATTGTACTCGAAATTTTTTTTTTATTATTTTTTTTTAAGGATAACACTTCGGTCCATTGTTCTGGAAGGGCAGCGATCCTTCAGCAAGTTAGAACAACACATTGCTAAAGTTTGCCTATAGGATCAATGGTCCATTTGAAACAATGGCTTGGTTTTGATAAGGGGGAGTGGCACCCTATGTGGAGCTTGCAGAAATGTGCACAGATATTATTTTGAAGCTTTTGTCTCCCCAGTGGTTGAGCTCTGCCATTGTTTGCAAAGTAATTTATTCCAGACCCTTGTTTACTTACTTTGCCTCTGCACTGGGGGGGGGGATGCAAGTGTTTAAATCCAAGTGTGAAAACAAGGTGCAGTTCTTATAATGTCTCCAAGGCCAGGCAAGCCCCCCTCTGGGGGGAAGGGGTTAATTTCATGATTCAGTAATAGCAGTGAAAGCTTTTTCGTATTTCTCTGCCCCCGGGGTCTTAGGATCAATTAAACGCCATCATTATAGTCCTATAGATTGTTTATAAAACAGCAGATAAGTAAATAACTAGGCATAAATCCCCCAGACCAATGGAATCCTTTTCTTTTATTCCTTCCATTAACCTCGACCAGTTGTTGCATGTTTGATTAAAATAGATGTTTACAAAGAGTGGAAAAAGTAAATGTTACTTCAGTACTTGACACAAAGAGAAGCTCTGTTTGTGACTGAGGCCTGGCTTTTTCCATAGATGCAATACTGTAAGCTGGAGGTGTTTTTGGTGAACCCCTTTTTAGTGTTCGGGGGGGCTTCGTTGTTGACAATTTTGCTTTATTAGCCCTGTAATTGCAGAATTAAGAAGCGTGTGGAGCGGCGAGTAATGAATGACCTCATTTTCTACTCCAGATCTGAGTACTGCAGGATTGTACTAGAGAGTGTTGATTGACTGTCCATGATCATGTTCATTGTTGTGCCATGTAGACAACTAAGCTGGTACCAAACCGATATTTATTGAGAGTAGTAAATGTCATTATTTGCCTTGAGTCTACCATTGTCGTCTTTGTTTAGATGACTTGTTCGATTAGGATGTGGCCTCATAGTGTTTTTCTTTGCTATACCTATACATTCATATATAATAATCTTTATTTATATAGCGCCAACATTCCGCAGCACTTTACAATTTGGAGGGTGTAGGTGCAGACAAAAAGACATACATTACACAATGAAAAGCTGCTTACAGATGAGACACAAGGTGAGAGGGCCCTGCTCGCAAGAGCTTACACTATATATATATATATATATATATATATATATATATATATATATATATATAATTACACAGGATGGATTTGCTGCGGATTTTCCATGTGGATTTGACCATAGAAAGTCAGTAATGGATTACAGTATTAGCCGCGAGGGTGGAATTTTTCAAATCTCATGTGGTGGAAATTTTTTCATGTGCAAATTGACCCCTTGGTGTGGATTTTTTTTCAATCCACAGTATAATTACTATTGCGGATTCAATGTAGATTTTCCCCATTGGCTTGAGTGGGGTAAAATCTGCACCATAATTCAATAGATCCGTCCCAGATTTCTACCTAAAGATTTTCTGCAGCAAATAATTTATGTGCTTTTACCCTTAGTACTGCATGTGGTGTCCATGCAAGAGGCATAGCATCCAGTATTAGGACATCTATATCAAATTTATGGGATAAATATTCATAAATTGAGATAATTGGCACATAGATTGGATTGATCTAAGCTAATCAAAAACATCATTGTTATTATTGAGGAAATATAATAAATTGGTCCATGAGAACATACTTTGTTAAACTGTATGCAAGGAAACTGTAAGGGTGCTTTCACACGGTGGAGTTTTGGAGCGTTTTTGATGCGTTTTTTTTGGGATGCGTTTTTTGTGCAACAATGTATAGCATTAATTGTTGTGCCTTCCTGCAAAAAAAACGCATTAAAAAAAACGCATCAAAAACGCACCAAAACCGCACCACGTGAAAGCACCCTAAGCGCTTGTCCCCACGGCACGGGTTTCCACATGTTTTTTCAGACATTTTTCGGTTTTTGAAAACTGGGTGAAAACTTTTAAAATGAGCCTCTATGGAAAAACCCACGCACCAATCCCCACTGCACGGGTTTTTGGCCCGGCGGTTTTTCAGACCAGCAGCGATCCAAAAAACATAGAACATGTTCATTCTTCCGACCGGTTTTCGGATGGAAGATGAATATGTCTATGTAAAGGGGGAGGGCTTTTCTCCGCGATTAGCTTCCGTGTGCATGGCACGAAAACAGTACAAATACCGGTCGGATAAACCGACCGGTATTTGTACTGTGCCATGTAAACGGCCCCTAATAGAGCTTCACTGGCACTCCTGGTTCGAAGGTGTATCATAGGTTCTCTTTGGAACCTCTGATACAGAGGTGGCACTAGGTCTATTAAATGGTGGACACCAACAGCGCCTGAGGGACCCTATTGACTTCAATGGGGTCTGTTGGGCTTCCGTCATAATTTGTCATTTTACATATTTACATAGTTTGCAAGGCCGAATGAAGACAAACGTCCATCCACTTCAGCCTATTGTCCTATAGTGTTGATCCAGAGGAAGGCAAAAAGCCCTATGAGATTGAAGTCAATTGCCCTTATTTTAGGGAAAAAAAATTCCTTCCGATTCCAACTTAATAAAAAAAAAAAAAGTGCTACCTACTGTGCTATTTCTTCTGTAAGTTTTGATAGCATGGAACCTCCAACACAAATGTGAACCAGGCTTTACCATAGGTCATCGCAATATGGGGCTTGAGCAGAGTTGAGATATTATAACATAAGTACATTTTGTTAATTTGTCAATATTGACTCTGTGCAAAATGTTGTTAACCATCTTATTTGTAAATAAAAAAAATGTCGACTGGTTTTAAAATAAAATGAAAAATGTTAAAAATAACAATAAAATTAACAATGTTAGAAATCACAATGCAAAGATGGCACAAGGCCTTGTAAAACAAGATGAAGGAATACTATGGACATTAAAGCTTTGTAGAAAAATAGGAACTCTGTGCAGTTTACACTAATTCAAAATCTCTAAGATTGAGCTAACAAAGATGATCCAATAGCAAATAGTATGTAAGAGTTTGGAAATAAAAAACAAAACTATTTTTGTCAACATTTCAAATATGTCTTATATCTGCAACTGAAGAGCCACCATCCGTCATAGTTGAGCCACACCTCTTTTGGAAGTGTCTGAAGTGTCGTGACCCTCTTCTCTGTACAGCGCTGTGGAAAATAACAGCACAATAGAAATAAAATGCCTCATTCACATCACATTGTGGACCACTTTCGGTAGTATCCGTAAGGATACCTTGCAAAAGCTGCAATGTGTCGCAGCAGGACCATAGGAATCTATAGGGAAAACATAGTGGGCCTTATGTATGAAAAGTGTCTAGCAGTAAGACTCTTTGTTGCCCATAGCAACCAATCAGAGCTCAGATTTTATTTTTTCTGAGCTCTGTATGAAATGAAAGCCGAGCTCTGATTGGTTGCTATGGGCAACAAAGACAGTCTTACTGCTTGACCCTTTTCATACATAAGGAGGCCTGTTCTTTTTTGGATGAAGTTTACTTTATTTCCTGATAATATACAATATGTGGGCCACATGTATGAAAACTGTCTAGGTCTAAAACTGACTTTGTTGCCCATAGTAACCAATCAGGGCTCCCCTTCTGATTGGTTGCTATGGGCAATAAAGTGAATTTTAGACCTAGACAGTTTTCATACATGGGGCCCTATGTGCCAGGCATAAAAGCGTGGTCTGGCATATAAAGCGTATTCAACTACGTTTGCCCTATAGATCTTATGGCTCGGCCTTGACCCAGCCACAGTATACAGATGAACATCTTTCTGAAGGTGTCTCAACAAAAACCACCGACGGAGGCCAAAAAATGTGATCTGCCTGGGATCTCAGCTGCTTGATAAATATGGCAATCATCACTTGTAACAGCTTTTTGGACCCTCTTATGCTAGGTTCACAGTTACAACGTAGTAATAAATCGGCCTCAAAGTCTTTCGGAGGGAAATAGTGATATTTGCTCTTATGGTAATATTTATGCCTCTTGTCCAACATGAAATCTACATTCTTGATTGTCAACTTCTCTTCTTTCAGGTAACTTTACGTAAGGCTTATACCTTTCTGTCCAATACTCAGAAGTAGTGAGTGCTGCTCCACAAAGTTCTGGCCTCCTTCCACAGCTCTCTATAACAACATTACATCATCATTTATCCATGTTTACATACACACCAATCAGCCATAACATTGAAACCACTGACAGGTGAAGTGAGTCATGTTTATTAACCCATGACAATGGCAACTGTCAAAGGATTGGGCTTATTAGGGTGGTTTCACACGGTGCATTTTTGATGCGTTTTTTGTGCAGGAAGGCACAGCAATTAATGCTGTACATTGCTGCGCAAAAATCATAGTTACATAGTTTGTAAGGCCGAAAAAAGACAAGTCGTCCATCTAGTTCAGCCTGTTGTGCGAAGGTGTTGATCCAGAGGAAGGCAAAAACCCCCAATGAGGTATAAGCCAATTGTCCTCATTTTAGGGAAAAATTCCTTCCCGACTCCAATCTGGCAATCAGAAAAATCCCTGGATCAATGACCCCTTTCCTGAATCCTAGACACTATAACTTGTTATATTATTACGCTCCAGAAATGCATCTAAACCATTTTTGAATGCCGTTATTGAATTCACCATAAGTCCCTCTGGCAGAGAATTCCATAGTCTCACTGCTCTTACAGTAAAGAATCCCTTTCTATGTTTATGTAGAAACTTTTGTTCCTCAAGACGTAGAGGATGCCCCCTTGTTCTATATACAGCCCTGGGTATAAATAAATCTTGGGAGAGATCTCTATATTGACCTTTGATGTATTTAAACATATTTATTATGTCCCCCCGAAGCCGTCTTTTCTCTAAACTAAATAACCCTAATCTTGCTAATCTTTCTGGATATTGCAGTCCACCCAGTCCTTTTATTATTTTTGTTGCCCATCTTTGTACCTGTTCAAGCTCTACAATGTCTTTGTGTGCACTGGTGCCCAAAACTGTACACAATATTCCATGTGTGGTCTAACCAGTGACTTGTATAATGGGAGAATAATGTTCTCATCATGTGCCTCTATGCCCCTTTTAATACAACCCATGATCCTATTAGCCTTGGCAGCTGCTGCCTGACATTGGCTGCTACAGTTAAGTTTACTGTCCACCAGGATTCCCAAGTCCTTCTCCATGTCACTTTTACCCAGTGTTTTTCCATTTAACATGTAATCATGTAATGGATTTTTCCTCCCCATGTGCATAACCTTGCATTTATCTGTATTAAACCCCATCTGCCATTTCCCTGCCCAGGCCTCCAACTTATCCAGATCCCTTTGTAATAACACATTATCCTCTATTGTGTTGATTACGTTACAGAGCTTAGTATCGTCTGCAAAGATCGATATTCTACTGTGTAATCCCTGTGTAAGATCATTAATGAAAATGTTAAAGAGGATAGGGCCCAATACTGACCCTTGTGGTACCCCACTAGTAACAGCGATCCAGTCTGAGTATGCACCGTTAATTACTACCCTTTGTTTTCTATCAGTGAGCCAGTTGCTTACCCACTTGCACACATTTTCCCCCAGTCCAAGTATTCTCATTTTATTTACCAACCTTTTATGTGGCACTGTATCAAATGCTTTAGAAAAATCTAGATATATGACATCCAGTGCCTCACCCCAATCCAGTCTAGAACTAACCTCCTCATAGAAGCTGATGAGATTAGTTTGACAGGACCGATCCTTCATAAACCCATGCTGGAATGGCGTTATACATTTATTTTCAGTGAGATACTGCAGGATAGCATCTCTGAGAAAACCTTCAAACATTTTACCTACAACAGAGGTTAAAGGGGTTTTGCCACGATGTAATGTTGATGTGGGATCCTCCAAAATGGGTTTTTAATCACTTTTCTAAATATATGTGATTACAAAAATTGCAGTCTGAGAGAGCTACAGCCTTCCTTACATGCCCTTGGTTACTTCAAAGAGTCTATTAGATATGGGCTGACAAGAGCTGGAGGGGCTTGCACAGAGAGAGCTTCTTATCTGATGAGACTGAGCTGCAGAAGTTTTTAAGGCACCGGGTAGCATTATGTTTTCTTTTGTATACAGAATAAACTAGTTGTAGAGTGATTAGATACCTGCTTTATCTGATGACAGGGAACATGAAGAAGCTTTCAAGCTGCTGTGTAGAATAGGTGTTCTCTTTTGTATATAGAAGCCACAAGTTATAGTTTTTTTATTTCGGTGAACATGTCACAAGATCCCTTATGCACAGCTCTGTGCTCTCCGCTGTGTGTGTCTCTCTCTCTTTCAGCTCGGTGATTTGTTTACATTACATTAGCATCTTAGCAGATAAGGCTTTTCCTGACAGTGCAGTGTATGAGCCTGTGTCTGCGGTATTTAGAATCCACTGCTGTACTGTTTATTATTTCACTTAAGTTTTGAGATGTTCCCTTTGGCTTCCTCACTCCCCCTCCCTCTCTCCCCTGCAGCTTCATGACTCAGCGTGATTTGTTGACATTCTGCCTGTACTAACAAGAGAGGGGTAAGAATCTATCTCTCGGCAAATCCCCTTTAAGCTTACTGGCCTATAGTTTCCTGCATCACTTTTTGACCCCTTTTTGAATATTGCCACCACATTTGCTATGCGCCAATCCTTTGGGACATACCCCGTTATTAGACAGTCCATAAATATTAAGAATAGGGGCCTATCTATGACATCACTTAACTCCCTTAGGACTCGTGGGTGTATGCCATCTGGACCTGGGGATTTGTCTATTTTAATCTTCCTAAGGCGGAGCTGCACTTCCTGGGTTGGCCCAGATACTTTGAAGTTGGAGTTTACCTCATCCCTCTGTTCATCAGGAAGCTCATCCTCCTCGGTAAATACAGTGGAGAAGAAATTGTTTAATAGGTTTGCTTTTTTCTCATCGCCCTCTACTGTCTCTCCCTCAGTATTTTTTAAAGGGCCAACATTTTCTTTTTTAATCTTTTTACTATTTATATAGTTAAAAAATATTTTGGGGTTAGTTTTACTTTCAATTGCAATATGTCTTTCTGTCTCCAGCTTTGCTGCCTTTATCTTTATTTTACACACTTTATTTTCTTCGCCACAAAAATCGCGGTAAAATCACGGTAATTACCGCGATTTTTGTGCAGCAATGTACAGCATTAATTGCTGTGCCTTCCTGCACAAAAAACGCATTGAAAAAACGCATCAAAAACACACCGTGTGAAAGCACCCTTAGGCCAGGTTCACACGGCTGAATATGGGGCGTATGTCAGGCCGTACTTACGCGCCGGAGTGCGCAAATTATGGCTGGAATATGTCCCAGTCATTACGGTAATCCACAGTTCTCATAGAGAACTATGGATTACGTCTCCTCTCCCTGTTCAGCGAATACGGCGCGGGGGGAGATAAGTGAAATGTGAATTACCAGCGGCGTATACGCGCCGCTTGTAATGCAAGTCTATGGGCCGGCGAGGTGCCGGCCCCCCGCCCCCGTCGACACGGCATAATTGCGGGGCGTACTTACGCCCTGCAAATACACCGTGTGAACATAGCCTTAGGGTGCAAGTGAACAGTCAGTTCTTGAAGGTGGTGTGTCAGAAGCCAGAAAAAGTGGGTAGCATTTGTGAGTCTATCTAAAAGTCCTATAGCTGTAATAATTAGGCTCTTGTCTAGGTCAATATGATACATAGAGTGCAAGGTTTTGTTGGGTGTTAGGCTTCGTGCACACTGCGTTTGACCATACATCAAAACGTCTATGTTATAACATGTATGCCAAACATGCACTGTTTTGAGCAGACGTTACACATATTTTATTTTTTTAAACTAGCTTTTCTATTGGCTGTCACTCGTTTTTCCTTGCAATTTGATTGGTTAGGTTTGTTTACATTGATACAATTGCGTATATTTACAATATGGGCACATACACTAGGATACATTTCCCATTGACATGCATTTTAAAAGAAACATATACTGTAATGTATACGTTTTTTGCAACTTGAAAAAGCACAGCACCCTGCATCGTCCATCTGTTAAAATTAAACATATATTTGGAAAGTGTAAAAACTGTCAATGTACATTGCACTTCAATTCACCTGTATGAGTCATTGCACACATTATCACATACGTTTTTCCTTGTGTCAGAACGGGTCCGCCATCCATTCAAAATAATGCAGTATCCAATGGTTAGTATCCATAAGTATTGGTCTAAGGAACACCAGTAGTTATTTATTTTTGAGCGCCCTTGGTTCCAGAGCACTGTACATTCAGGTTTCATACATAACATAGGTCAAACAAGTACAAAGGTGACAAATTAATAATTAACAACTGGTACAGAAGGAGAGAGGTCCCTGCCCGTGAGGGCTTATACTCTAAAATGAAGGTGGGAAGAGATAGAAGGTGAGGGGAAGACATGGTTGTGGATAGTGTAGTGACAGCAAGGTTATTGTTGGTTATAGGCAATCCTGAAGAGATGGGTTTTCAGATTGCTTTTGAAGCTGGTGAGAGTGGGGGAGAGTCTGAGGTGTTGGGGAAGTGAGTTCCAGAGTATGGGGGAAGCACGGGAGAAGTCTTGGAGACTGTTATGTGAGGAGTTGACACGGGGAGAGCAGAGAAGATGGTCCTGTGAGGAGCGGAGATTACGTGAGGGGAGATATCTGGAGATTAAGGCATTGATGTAAGGAGGGGAGAGGTTATGGAGAGCCTTGTAGGTCAAGGTTACTAACTTGAACTAGATTCGCTGGGCAATGGGAAGCCAGTGAAGGGGTTGGCAGAGGGGAGAGGAATATCGAGGAGAGAGGTGAATCAGACGGGCAGCAGAGTTAAGGATGGATTGGAGGGGAGCGAGGATGCTAGACGGGAGGCCACAGAGAAGGATGTTGCAATAGTCTAGGCGTGAGATGACGAGGGCGTGGACAAGCATTTTTGTGCTTTCGAAGTTAAGGAATGAGCGGATACGGGAGATATTTTTTAGGTGGAGGCGGCATGCAGAGGTGAGGCTTTGGATGTGCGGTTTGAAGGACAGATTGCGGGTGTGGAGCAATGGCTAACTCATCTGGTCCGATCCCTCAAAAGAGCTACTGTAGAAGAAATTGCTGAAAGTTAATGCTAGCTGTGATAGACAAGTGTCAGATCATACAGTTCATCAGAGCTTGCTGTGTATGGCGCTGCGTACCTGCCAACCAGTCAACATGCCCAGGCTGACTCTTATGCATAGCCAAAAGTGTATACAATGGGCATGTGATCATCAGATCTGGACTATGGAATTAACTAGCTTGTTTTACAAAAATCACAGTATTTTTTTTCACATCACTGGGGGAAGAGATGGCACCAGGATTCACTATATGAAAATTGCAAGCTAGCACAGTGTGATGCTGAAAACAAATTGTATCCTGGCATTCACATGGGTGAATACCATCTACCTAAACATTGTTTAAAACCAAATACACCACTTTATGGAAATGGTATTCCCTAGTAGCAGTGCCCTCTTTCAGCTGGATAATGTGCCCTGCCACCAGGGCTGTGGAGTCGGCAAGCCAAAGCCCCAACTCCGACTCCTCAATTTCCCAAACATCGACTCCTGACTCCCTCATACATGGCGCATGTTTAAGTGATAACTTTACTGTAGTAAAATGGTAACATCAGGCTGTTTATTACCTTATGATACAATAATCAAGCTATTTAGGGAACACTTGTGAGTAGAGTTGAAGAAAAAGCTGTATTTTATATCCAAGTCCAGTCTGCACCAACATTGGGAATGTGTAGAAGAGACCTGGGATCAGATTTTGGTCAAGATATGCTTGAATCTGATTCAGAATCCAGAAGGATTCAGGCAGTATTGAAAACCAAATGGTGGATTTTTAGGAGCAAAACAGTAACAATGCAGTTACAGGAAAGAATCTGCAGAACTAAGCAGATGCTAAATACTTGCAAGTCAAATTTATGTATAAGATAGGTAAGATGACTGTATATAAAATTACAGTAGCCTCATGTACAAAGCTGTAGTGGATGGTGAGATACGGAGCCTAAAAGTCACAAGTTCAAAACATTGTTACCATTTTGCTTGTCAGTGTAAAATATATTTATTGGACATGACTTTAGGACACAAAAAAATTGTAAATATGCAAAACACTACAGGAACATTTGTGGAGTCTCTGAATCTGAGAAATAGTATTGCCTCCATCAGATCCTGCATACATGACCTCAAATCTGATCTCATTATTTCCAGGCTAGAGAACGGCCTCTCTACACTAACTTGGGTTGGGGGCAAAGCGGTGACCACAGGGGCAACATCTCTAACAATGTCAGGGTATAAGGGAATTGCCTCAGGCACAGTCAGTTCTGATGAATGGTTGAACTCTTCTACTTCTTAAAAGCAGGTGAATAATTTTGCTGAAATGTGTTTGCCATGGGGGCAGAATCTTTTCCCCTGGGGCAGCACTTTGCCTGCTCCATGTCATCAATTACACTCCTCATATGATAAAGCTGAAGATATGGGAGCAGCAGCACTGGCCGGACCCAATTCCTCTTGCTCTTTGCATCGGACTAACAGGACCAACTTATTATATATTTTGGGAGTCGGAGTCGGTCCATTGTATTCCAAATCCTGCAAAATAGCCTCCGACTCCACAGCCCTTCCTGCCACACTGCAAAAATTGTTTAGGAATGGTTGTGGAACATGTCAATGAGTTTAAGGTGTTGACTTGGCCTTCAGAGTCCCCAGATTTTAATCTGCATGTCATATATGCTGCGGCAAACTAGTTTTCTACATGACGGCCCCATCTCACAACTCACCAGACTGAAAGGATCTGCTGCCAGAGGCTTCTAGACTTCATGTCTTGATGGGTCAAAGCTCTTATAGCTGCCTGACATGATTCTTCACAGCAGGCAGTTGGAGTTTTTTTTTATTTTTTATGATGGAGCGGTGTATATGTTCATGACTCCTGCTACGTCTACTATGGGTTTACTGTATAAAAAGTAATTCCCGTGGATATTAATTTTATACATACATGTACCTAAACATTGTTGAGGACTAAATACACTCCTTCATGGCAATGGTACTCCCTATTGGCAGTGGCTTTTAATAACCAGGATAATGCCTTTTGTAATTTTCTTAAAACCATGTACAATTTCTTCAGTGTGAAAAAAGGTGATGTCTTCGCCCCCACATTTTTCGAGAGTTTAATCCTATCAACAGTGGGATGTACTGGACAAAATAGAAGGATTTGGCACATTGGATTTCAGCGCCTGATCCTTGTGTTTTTTCTGGCGATATGACACCACTGATATATCTGGAATCGGTTGAAAATGCACTTGGCTTGCATTACAGAATGAGTGTGTATCTATCTATCTTATATAAAAAAAAAACACACATGCATGTTTTTTTCTCACTATTAACATGAAATCAGAATAAACCTTACCTGTTTTAGGTCAATTAGTATTACCCAAATTATTTATATTTGCCAAATGCCAGAATAATGAGAGAGAGAATTTTAAGGCATTTTTATTACTTTATGCAAAGTCAGATGTTTACATACACCAGGATTACTATGTCTTTAAACAATTTGGGACAGTCCATATGATGTCATACCTTTGGAAGATTCTGATAGGTTTATTGGCAACATTGAGTTAGAGACACACCTGTGGATGTATTTTTTTTTAAGTACACCAGAAATACACTGTTTGTGTGTAACATCATGGGAAAGTCTAAAGAAATCAGCCAAGATATCGGGACGAAAATTGTGGACTTGCACAAGTCTGGATCATCCTTGGGTGCAATTTCCAGATACCTGAAGGTTCATATGTACAACAATTATATAGATGGGAATGTCCAGCCATCATACCACTCGGGAAGGAGTTGAGTTCTGTGTCTCAGAGATGAACGTGCTTTGTTCTGACATGTGCATATCAACCCAAGATCAAAAGACCTTGTGAAGATGCTGGCAGAAGCTGGTAAGATTGTGGATAATGACACAGTGAAATCAGTACTGTATCAACAAGTGAAGAGAAGCCATTGCTCCAAAATAAAAATATAAAAGCCAGAATAATGTTTGCAAATGCACACAGGGACATGTTCTGTAGTCTGACAAAGCTAAAATTGTTTGGCCATAATGACCATCGTTACGTTTGGAGGAAAAAGTGAGAAGCTTGGAAGCCTAAGAACACCATCCCAACTGTGAAACACATAGGTGGCAGCATCATGTTGTGTGGTTGTTTTGCTGCAGGAGGGACTGCAGCACTTCATAAAATAGATGACATCATGAGGGAAGAAGATTGTGGCAATGCTGAAGCAACGTCTCAAGACATCAGCCAGGAAACTAAAGCCTGGGCAGAAATGGGTCTTCCAAATGGACAATGACCCGAAGCATACTGCTAAACTGGTTACAATGTGGGTGAAGGATAACCAAGTCAATGTTTTGGAGTGGCCATCACAAAGCTCTGATCTCAATCCTATTGAAAATTTATGAAAAGGCAGGTGCGAGCAAGGCAACCTACAAACATGTCCCCGTTATAGCAGTTCTGTCAGGAGGAATGAGGCAAAATTTCTATCAAGTATTGTGAGAAGCTTGTGGAAGGATATCGAAAACCTTTCACCCAATTCATACAGTTTAAGGACAATGCTACCAAATACTAATGAAATGTATGTAAACTTTTGACTTTGCAGAAAGTAATAAAAATACCTTAAAGGAGTTGTCTCCCCACAGGGTTTCAAAGAATGCATGAAAGAGAAATTCTCTGTCACTTCCTGGTTCATACTAATTTGCATAAGCTCCATGCTTGTACAGCTAGGTTGTGCTTTCAGATGCTAATTAGATTAGATTAGCTTCTCAAACTACTCAAAGGACTTCTTATCTGATCCCCAAAACAAAAGCCCTAATTACAGAGCTGTTTACTTGAGATAAATCAAGCTTTTTACTGTCTGGCAGCACAGGACACTGACTGACACTGCTGACCTGTGTGATGACTCACTCTCTGTTATCTCAATGAACAAACAGCCCCAGGAGATTTGTTTACAGGTCAGTTACTGAGGGAACTGAAATAGCCATGGAGGTAATAAATTCACTTGTATCTCTTTAGGGAAAACAGAGGAACAATGCAATATATTTGGAAAATGTCTTTATTTTGTGTTCCAATACAATTGAAAGCTATTCTTTGTAGCGAGACAACCCCTTTAAGTCTAATTATTCTGACATTTGGCAAATATAAATAGTTTTGGTAATCCTAATTAACCTAAAACGGGTAAGGTTTATTCTGATTTCATGTTAGTGAGAAAAAGATACATAAACTATATTAAAAAAAAAAAAAACCTCATATGCAAACTTCTGGTTTCAACTGTGTATATATAAAAAACTATACTTATCGGTAGCAAAATAACATTATTTTATTGCATTTTTTTTGTTCCACTTACTCATAAGGCATGTGTATATGCAATACATGTAAAAAGAAATCAATGTATGTCCTTTCTTGTGTAAGCTCCTGTAGGTAAGCACCACACATTTCCAACTGTTAATATTTCGAGAAGGTATTTCTAGGGTTCAAGACTAGAATGAGTCATTAGGATTTTTTTTTCCTTCATACTGTTGATTTAGGGTAACTGGCGATGATTTATCTGCATGAGTTTATTCTGTGCATATGACAAAAACAAATACTAGATGTGTACTTAGTAGTAAAGTTATATAATGTATACAGGGTGTAAATGTGGAACTACCAGAGCAGAACTGTAAGTAACAAGCTATTAATTTAATTTGTAAAATATATTAAAGACTTTTTTTTTTTTAATGAATTATTCTTTTCTTGGTATTCCCAAATGGCCAACATGAGATCTAACACATTTTCCAGGTATTCTCATTGGATCTCTAATAATAATAGTGCATTTAATGTGTACATTTATTCCTATGTCTATACAACAACCTACATGGATGCCCAAATACAATGATGCCCGAATCTTTCCCTGTTTAGTTTTACACTGGTGCAGTCAAATTTTGGTTTGGAACATTCCAAACACAAATTTTTTCACTTTAATCTAAACCTAGTCTGCAGTAATCCCAACCCAAACAGTAACCCTAGCTGTATTTCAAGATTTTACTGGTTTACCTTATACCTTCTTTATATAATATACTTTCCCTTTTTGTAACGTCTATTCTCTCTTATCGCCAATATCGGAGTTCCCCACTCCGTTTCTGAATACTTTACAATAAATAGATGGCGAAAAAATAAGTTTATCAACTCCTTTTGTCAAAAGATTGGAGAAAAATGCTCACCCTCTTGTGCATATGTCCTATTTTAGTCCATTTTATAGGATGAGCGTGTTTCTCCAATATTTTGACAAAATGTATGGTAAGCCAAAATGGAGATACCAAATGTATGAAAAATGTTTTTGATATAAAGTAAAGAGTTGATAACGTATTTTTCGTTACCTTACACCTTCCCCAGTGCTCCTTGTACTGTCACATTGACATCACTTCTTGCTCATCATCATATAGGTGTACACTTTGGATCACTAAGGTAGCAGCCAAAACAAAAATGGTACAGAGTTTCCAATAATGATGAATGGTGAAAATGTTTATTATTTAATTTGCAAGCTTCCCACGTCAATTTTACTTTGTGGCAAAACCCCTTTAAGCATATTATACCTACAGGTCTGTAAACTTAGAAGTCAGAACAGTACAGAAAAAAATTGTGCTGTTTGGAATGCTAAAGTTATACAGTGGACTAATAGTTTTGAGGAGGTCCCTTCTCTCTCAACTTTCCCTGCCCCTCAGGGTGGTGATTCACAGACTGCTGTCCACGTGAATATATACAGCTGCCTCTGTTACTACAGAGAGAGGACGGGGTATATCTTACCTCGTGAATACAGTGGTCTCATAACTATGGGTCTTCTGTTTTATTTTAGCACTCTCATCATCCACACAGCACTACTCTTTTTCTGCTGTTTTGGCTACTAGCAGTATGGACCCATACCCGTAATGTATTGTCCTTACGTAGTGAATCATGTTTAGTAGAAAGATCAGATTTAAATTTACCACTGTTTAGAGGCACAAAATCTGTAACAAGGCCCCACATATCATGTCCAATATTTCCTATCATGGTAGTGAAGGCGCTGTGCCTGAAATATCACCAGTAAATAATTTATGTGAATGAAACATTCAGATGACTTTACATAGTGTGTTTTTTTGACTAGCAGAAAGACTAAAACATTCAGTACATTAAAAAATTTGGTATTTACCTACTTGTGCAACTTTCACATGTCAGAAAAACTTTAAAGGAAAACTGTCTCCAATTATTTAATATTTTTACTAATTAAAACAAGATATTGATATATTATTTTTTGACTTTAGATTTTTTTTAAATCTGTTTTCTGTATATGTCCATGGGCCAGCCATCTTGCCTCAGCTGCTTTCAACTTTTTACAGAGATGCTTTAGAGCAGTGTGTAGGGAGGTGAAGAGGGGGTGCTGTGACTATATCCTATTGTGAATGTGGGAGCCTGTGTTATTCATAAACATTGGTGTCACCTTTCAGTGTAATCTTTCCTGTGCTGATAATGAGGAGAATGCTAAAAACTTTTTCTACAGAACAGGAAGTGTCAGACTATTCATAGGCCTAGAGGCCAAAGTGAAAACTGTAGTATTTCAGAAATTTTATATGGATAGTAATATGAAAAACTAAAAAACATAACTAAAAATGTATTTAACATAAAACAGGAGTTAAACATTAGGTCATTTTCTGATGACACATTCCCTTAAAGTTATCCACAATTTTTGTTTTGCCTTTAGGCTTTAGTAACAGATTAAATTTTGTTGCCATTGTATACTAAACACCTTTAACATGGGACAATGGCAGCAATAAAAGAGGCATTTACTGAGAGAATGTAATATTCTTAATCCTGTCCTTTTCTCACTCTGCTTTGACATTTGGGAAAGATATCACACAAAAGACTTAATAGTCTTTAGTATTAATAAATCGTATATATAAAAAAAAAAAAAAGCTTTACTATGTTGTGGTCCAAGAAAATAGTTGTTACAGGACATGAACGGGTTGAACATTTTCTTTTAATCTGCCTCTAAAATCAGAACCGTGTTGCATCTGTTTTGAACTATTTTTAGATGGATATTCTTTACTTAAAGGGGTTATCCGTGAGTTTAAAGATTTGGTAAAACACTATAAATGCAAAGCTATTCCATTACATTTGTGTTTTTCTTTTTGTTGCCGCCCTTATTCATCTACCATAAGATCAACTTCCTGCTTGTTGGATTGTCGGTAGCTCTCCAGCATTTCTTTCCTAGACTGCATTGTAATCTAGGAATTCCCTCCACAGTTATCACTGCTAAAGTCTACGTGCTGACATTAGTGTGTAATCCCCCCAGCTCTGTACGTGCGGTCATGATAATGATGATAGCTAGGACTCATGAGTCACTGTGCAAACTACAGAGTTGCAGTCATCATTTTCATGACGGCAGTACACAACCCCAGCTCTGAACCGCTGTCCTCTGCTCCCATTACCAAGTTCTGCCAGCGGGACTGAAAGATAAACAAACAGTCCTCCCTCCCCTGTAATGACTCTAATGTAATTAGTTATATTCACTTGACTGCAGCCAGATCCTTACCTGCTCAGGTCACACCCACTACAAGGGAGTGTTCCTGAGCTGAACCTGGCTTCACAGCACATCCACTGAGTGATGACAAAATGTTCACTGAGGCCATATGATTAATGAACATCAGATGGTTTGCAGGAGGTTGGGGGTAAGGGAGGACAGGGCTCTTTACATGGTTTTGCACAGCAGGACAGGTAAATAATTTTGAAAAGTGTGACTTAGAAAGTTTAATAGATTACAGTTGTGAGCCCTATAACAAATAAAAAGGTAGTCCCAGAAAAATCCTTTAACATAGTTACATAGTATGGTTGAAAAAAGACATATGTCCATCAAGTTCAATCAAGGTTGGGGAAAATGTGGATGAAGAGAGGGAGATAAGGAGGTTTTTTTTAGGCTTAGTTTCCTCTACTGATGAATGCTTTAATAACCGCAAGAACAAATCTGCTCTATGGAAGCCTTCATTTCTAATCCCAGAGTTGGCATCAGACTGGATCTAGAATTTTATATGGCTACATACTTATTAATATTTTTTAGGTTCAGGCAGATATCTAAGCTTTTCTTGAAATTCGCAACAGTTTCTGCTGTGACCAGCTCCTTGGGCAGGCTTTTCCACAGATTTAAAGTTCTCATAGTGATGAACGCTTTTCTCCTCTGGAGATTGAATTCTTTTTTTTTCTCCAGTCGAAGGGAATGTCCTCTTGTCTTTTGAGGGGGCTTTACATAAAATAGTTTTTCCCTATACTTTTTGTAGGGACCATTTATATACTTGTATAAATTAATCATGTTTCCCTGGAGCCGTCTTTTCTCAAGACTAAATAAGTTCAATTCTTCTAACCTCTCCTCATAACTAGTATGCTCCATTCCCCTTTTAAGTTTGGTTGCTCGTCTTTGCACTCTCTCTAGCTCCATTATATCTTTTCTATAAACTGGAGCTCAGAACTGAACAGTATAATACTTAATACTTGCCAACTTTTGAGAAGTGACATTCAAGAGATGAAAACAACATTTTTGCCATACATACTTATATAGGCTCTCTTGACCACACAGCAGATCTATGAAATACGATATAGACCCCAACTTTTTATACAGCCACCACACCAGGCCGTCTTCTGTATACAGGTACTAGGCCATACCTACCTATTGTGCAGACTGCAAGCTTCTATGAACTTCTGACCAGTAGTGGTGGTTAAAGGGGTTGTCTTGCTACAAAGATTAGCTTTCAACATGTTGGGAACACTAAATAAAGATGTTTTCCAAATATATTGCGTTTTTTCATTTTTTTTTTTTTTGTTAAGGAGCTACAAATGATTTTATCACCTTCTGAGGGCTTTCTAGTTTCCCAAGTGACCGACCTGTGTACTTCTTCCCCCTGCTGTTTGTTCTATCTGATAGCAGTGAGTGACATCACACAGGTCGCAGCAGCTCAAAACTCCAGACAGTGAGAGCTTGTGTGTTATCTGATCTTTTAGACAAAAGCCAGTACCTACTGCTGTTTACTTAACCTCAGAAGCTTCCCTGGTCCTGACAGCATGAGATTTATCTAATTAGCAGAGGTCTGAATACACTGAGCTAATATGCTAATTACAGACAGCTTGACCAGGAAGTGACAGAGCAGAGCAGCATTATTTCTTTCATGCATCCTATGAAACTTTGAGATGAGACAACCCCTTTAATGTAGAAATGGAGAGAAATCAGTATGTAGGGTTCCTTGGAGGTTTCCATACATACACCTCTGAAATCCTGTGGTATCAGGCACCAAAAAGTTATCAGCAAATTCTTTCAGCCTTGCAGGTTGCATGGTGGGGCCTTCATGGATTGTACTTGAACTTTTATTACACCTCACAGATACTTGACTGGTTGAGATCTGGGGAATATTGAGACTAAACCAACACCTTTATTGTATTGCTCACACCGTTCCTGAACAAGTTTGGCAGTACAACATCACTTATTATCCAGCTAAAAGGAGCTTCCTTTGAGGCAGTGCTGTTACCGTGAACTGGTGTAGTTTATTTGCAAAAAATGTTGAGGTCAATGTTATGTGTCAAAGTACCATCCACGTGAATGCCAGGTTTTAGAGCAAAACATTGCCCAGAGCATTGCACTGCCCCCACCTATGGTCCTATGACAAGTCTGTTGGAAGCTGCCATGCCCCTCACAGTGTAACTAAGGATAATTGCTCAGGCACAGCTACAGACAATGTCTTGACATTAGAATGGTTTATGCAGTGGCTTCTAAGGGTAGGTTCACACAATTTGTTTCAGGCATGTAGCGGCACATAATGTGCGTGCCACTATATGCCTACTGCATTAGAAGTATGCGCAGGACAGTGTGTACATTTAAAGCACTCTGGTCGGCCACCATGCACTTTCACTTTTCCCGGCACAAGAAGTGACACGTCACTTCGTTCTTCCGGCACACGGCAGGTAATCATAGCACTCAATTTACCGTATTTGCAGGGCGTATTGCAGTAGAATTATACCCTGAAGTATGCTCCGCAAATACGCTGTGTGAACATACCCTTAGAGCAGAGGGGAGTTGAGGATGTGAGCACTAGGTGATTTACTGGCTCTTGCATGAGCCTGGGAGATATCATCATTGTCTGGAAGTCTCCTGGGCATTCCCAGAAAATATGCTTAAAGCCAGGAAGTATAAACTTGGGGTCTTGCCTGGCATTCTAAAATAAGCCATCTAGAATATTTTCCTCCTGGAGTCTTATTGGACTTGAGGTGGGCCATAGTTACCTTCTAAATGGGATAACTAAATGAGTGAAGTTATTTTCTTCTGATTGAAAATGGACAAATTCTGGATCCCTCCTTCCGTAACAAAGTCAGCTTCTTAGAGAGCATGTGAGAGAAGGAAGATCAATCCTGTTAATGCCAAAAATCTGCAAACACTGCACATTAACCTAAAGCTTTCCCACTGGAGAGAATGTAATGCTCCTTCCTATGTGACCTCAGTAGCTGCTCAGCATTTCTTCCCTTACAACCTCTGGCAAAACTTATGGAATCAACACCAGTAGAGAATGTTCATCAAGTTTATTTCTTCCGAGCAAAAACCTCAAGAAAACAATGCTCTGTAATGCAAGTGGTAAGAAATCATGTTAATTAATGGCATGTTTTTCCAGATTAAGTAAAAGAAAATACGAAATCCATCAATTTGAATTAGCACCAATTGCTCTTTATAGGGCTTTTATGATGGCCTATATTCTTTGTCATGGACTTCACTAATTGTAAACTGTGTTCTATATTGAGCTGGCTCTAGCTTTCTTGAAAAGCAGTTGACCGAGGAGCTGCAGGATGGAGCTGTGTCATGAACCAATTTTTTTTTTTTTTTTAATTTCCGTTCTGCAATTTTAGTTGAATTGTGATCTGGATATTTGCAGGTCATGTCGTTAAGTTTTCCAGGAAAAACTTTACTCTGTGGCAAGATTATCATCCTGAGAAATGACTTCATCATCACCCACACCAATTTTCTAGTGATGGAATGAGAAGTGTGTTGAGAGTTTCTATGGACACGTGCACTGTAGTAATGATTTGCTATCTCTCTTGGTACCTGCATCCCCATATCATATATAAGTAGGGAAAATGTGATTTTTCTTTTTTTTTTTTTTTTCTTCAGGTCTCATCTTTTTACAAATGTTTTATCAGTATCGCACCAGAAAAACGTTCCAGCATCATCATTGCCAGTGCAGGTTGGGGATTGATAACTAAATATCACTTTCGTCCAATTATTTGCACTCAATCATTGCTTCTCTTTAGCCCATTGTAGCCTTGATTTCTTTTGTTTAGCCATTAGTGCTGATTTTCCCTGGCTTTTCTATATGTAAATCCCATTATATTCTGCCAATTGCTGTTCTGTTAGAAACCTTTAATTCTGTTTCCACCCATATATTTTTTTAGTTGTTTTGTTGTGCATTTTCTATTTTCGAGGTGTGCCCTTAGCTTTTTCTTTAACTATGCTTTTACATCTTCTTGGGTCTTTTTTCAGCAAGATATTGCACCCTGCCACACTGCAAAAAATTGTTCAGGAATGGATTTGGTAACATGTCTAAGAGTTTTAAAATGTTGACTTGGCCTCCAGAATCTCCAGATATCAGTCTGTTCGAGCATTTGTTTACTAGAAAAACAAGTTTGATTCATGAAGGCTCCATCTCACAACTTACAGCACTGTAAGGATCTGCTGCCAGAGACTGGTGGAGAGTGTCGGACTGGTTTGCCTAGGGCTCATAGGTGGAATTGACTCTAGGGGCCCACCAGTTGAGTTTTATGGGGCCACCGGTGGAGTTTATTTTAGGGACCCACCCTACAGCTACTGTAAATGACTGTAGATGCCTCCTATACTCTGTCTCTTGCTTTATGCCTCTCTTTCTCTGCTTTTTTTGTCTCTTCTGAGGATGTACACTCACCGGCCACTTTATTAGGTACACCATGCTAGTAACAGGTTGGACCCCCTTGTGCCTTCAGAACTGCCTCAATTCTTCGTGGCATAGATTCCAAAAGGTGTTGCAACGATGCTCAATTGGTACCAAGGGGCCCAAAGAGTGCCAAGAAAATATTCCCCACACCATGACACCACCAGCCTGAACCTTTGATACAAGGCAGGATGGATCCATGCTTTCATGTTGTTGACGCCAAATTCTGACCCTACCATCCGAATGTCGCAGCAGAAATCGAGACTCATCAGACCAGGCAAATTTTTCCAATCTTCTACTGTCCAATTTCGATGAGCTTGGGCAAATTGGAGCCTCAGTTTCCTGTCCTTAGCTGAAAGGAGTGGCACCCGGTTTGTGGTCTTCTGCTGCTGTAGCCCATCTGCCTCAAAGTTCGCCGTCTTCTGCCTACCTTGGTTGTAACGGGTGGCTATTTGAGTCACTGTTGCCTTTCTATCAGCTCGAACCAGTCTGCCCATTCTCCTTTGACCTCGGGCATCAACAAGGCTTTTCCCGCCCACAGGACTTCCGCTCACTGGATGTTTTTTTCTTTTCGTGACCATTCTCTGTAAACCCTAGAGATGGTTGTGCGTGAAAATCCCAGGAGATCAGCAGTTTCTGAAATACTCGGGACCACCCCTTTCTGGCACCAACAACCATGCCACGTTCAAAGGCACTCAAATCACCTTTCTTCCCCATACTGATGCTCGGTTTGAACTGCAGGAGATTGTCTTGACCATGTCTACATGCCTAAATGCACTGAGTTGCCGCCATGTGATTGGCTGATTAGAAATTAAGTGTTAACGAGCAGTTGGACAGGTGTACCTAATAAAGTGGCCGGTGAGTGTATATGCAGTTAAAAAACAACTTCAGGTCTACCACATTTTGGGGCCCCCCGGGGGTTTCCTCTATTCCCCTGTGGCCCAGTCCAAGCCTGCTGGTGGAGCCAATGTTGAGATAGTTCAAATCCCTTTTAGCTGCACAAGAGAAACCAACACAATATTAGGCCTTTGGTTTTATTGTTATGACTGATCAGTTCAAGTCTTCTGCTGTAGAATTACTGAATAAAAAGTTTGAAGTGTGCATCTGTATAAAGAAAAACCTTCATTTATCATTCCAACTTATGTATACAGCTTATTTTCTATAACGTAGTCCTATGAAGTATATTGAAAAAATGCTTAGAATCTTGCTGTTGTACTCTTAAAAATGTTGAAAGCCGAGAGTATACATTAGAAACTGCCTGTTTTAGGGTTCAGTCGAGCAGTACATTTCTGTTGCGGTAAAAAATACATCAAAACTGCACCTAGAAAAATGTGGTTTTTACAGGTAAAACATGGAAAGTAAAAGTTTTTTTATCTGAAAAAAAACGCATAGCCAATCAGCACATTGCAAAACCATAGCAAATCACTGTAAAAATTTGTGCTTCTTTTGGGAATGGTTCTGATTTTGTTTTTCCGAAAATCAAACCATACTGTGTTAATACAACAGTTTATTAACAGAATGTTTAACGCTAAGAGTCTTACATAAGTTACTAGGAAAATGACAGCCAGAGTGGTTGATGCATGCACCCTACTATTGGCTTTCATGATGTCAGAAAAAAACTAATGGTTTCCAGGCCATTTCAAATTCCACATAATGGAAAAATTACATTGATATGTATTATATAGACAATATGCTGTAATCTAGCCATGTCAAAAAATATCTGAAAAATTGCAGCTGATACTATGGTATTTGTAAAAGGTATTTAAAATAGAGAGATTTTTTTGTAACTTTATACCCCTTCTCATAGGTATGCTATCTAGAAGCCCTTTAATAGCATGAAGAGGTCTAGTCACCATTCTAAATATCCTGTCGTGGGGGGGTCCTTAACTCTTCCCCTACAGTCTAAATTAAAGTGTGAATTAGGGTGCTTAGACACTTTGTTGTTTTTGGTGCTTTTTTTTTTCGTTGCAGAAATGCACAGCATTTAATGCTGTGTATTTCTGCATCAAAAATGCATCGTGTGAAATTATCCTTAGAATAGGAATCATTAGGCCCTGTTCACATGGCGGATTTGGGCACGGTTTTGGCTGCGGGTTTCAGCGCGGTTGCCGCAGCCAAAACCTCGTCCAAATCGCGCCCCAACCTGGCGTCTCCCGCCGCGGGTTATCGGCATGGGTTTCATCGCGGGCGCAGTTGGGCTGTGGTTTGCGCCCTTACAAATTCAGAGGCAGGACCCAAACCCACGCCAAAAAGCATGGCGAACCCCGCGCCGAAGACTCGCTGTCAAGAATTGGACTGGGGCGCGATTTGGATGAGGTTTTGGCCGCGGCAACCGCGCTCAAACCTGCGCCCAAATCCGCCGTGTGAACAGGGCTTTAGGGTATGTTCAAATGTTAGGCCTTTTCTAATCAGAAAAGTCTGACATGTTTTTTTTGGCAGAAATAAGAGACCACACCTCGGATTTTTACGTTAAAGTGGCAGTATAACAATAGGGGGAAAACCGCCTCAGCTCTGTCAGAGTGGGATCCACTCAAAAGAATGGACATGTTCATTTTTATTTTTTTTTTCCACATTACGGATGTTGAAAATCCACTGTGTAGTTTACTGCGAACTATAGCATAAACTGCCCATTGAAACAAATGGCCATCGTACTACACAAGGATTTTAATAAATAAATTAAATTTGCTGCAGACTCTGCATTAAAGTATTCATACATATGGTGCATATATAGAGATTTCACTAGCAAGATGTATTTTGTAAGTCTTCACACAGGTCTGAGATTTAGCCCAAATAGCACTCATTTCTCTCCATACTGCAGATGGTTGTAAATTCATGTACATAGCTACTACACATATCTCTAGAAACCTCAAATGATCCTCTTTGCTAGGAAGATTCTGTTCCTCATTTGCACTTGGAGAAACCAGATCCTCTATTTGATCGCCCTCTCTGTATGTATGAACCGTTCTAGAATTCTTATGTTATTTTTACATTTCTGAAACTTGTAACCAGAGGACTTGGATGATCCATACATCTGTTCCTGAATATGTGTCTTCACATTGCTTTGTGTCATTTAAAAATATGAGCAGTTCTTGAGGAATGTGGTCCTAAGTAAAAAAAAAATAAAAAAAAAAATAAAAATAATCGTTTGGGTCAAGAGAAAGTAAAACAAAAAAAGGATGTGACCGGACAAAATACATTTTATTATTTAAAAATTATAACAGCAATCAAGATGAACACTAGTCACACCTAAAAAGTTTGTTTGATTAAATTTTACCCGCTTAAAGTTTGTAGTTGAAAGTGAGGAGCTGGTGTACTGTTCATTGGGGTCCTCATACTGTAGAGGTGCCAAAGCCTCTGACATGGGCTGACCAACGTAGCATGTCCCCTGAATATAAACGTGTCTCTGCAGGGTCCAGAAGTCACATTTTTTGTTGACCATTTGGAGTTGCTATATTGATACTTAATTTACTACTAAGCGGTTGTTAAAGGGTTGTTGCTTAAAATTCTTGATTTTACGCTGCAGTCCCAAATTTAAAAAATAAAGAAACTTATACTCCCCTTTCTTCCTTTCCAGCACTGCACTTTCCTTACTCTCCGACAATCTCTTGTCTACTTCTTTCTCCTGGTGAACGGAGGCTGCAGTGATCATGTGGCACTGACTGACATCCGTGTCTAGACAGCTCACTTCTGAAAGGTGGCATCAGGCGGGGTGGCCCACTAAAAGCAGGGGGCAGCTGCAGTGTGGAGTCCGTTCAGAAAAAGAAGAAAAAGGGAGCCTAGGAGAAAAAAGGGTATGTTCACGGGGTATTGTGGTGGTACTGTAGCAGAAATAGAGGTTTTTAGAAGTACGCACTGGACAAGTCACTTCTCTCTCCTGGCATACAATACACACGCATTGTACGCCAGGGGAGACGGACGTAATTCATAGCTCTCTGAGAGCTATGAATTACTGTATTTGTGGGACGTATTGAAGCACAAATTCACGGCAAAATGTGCCCTGCAATTACGCCGTGTGAACATACCCTAAGGATGGTGCAGTCGGGAAACCCGTAAAGAGGGAGAGGGGGGTATGCTTTTTTTAAATTTTTATTGTGTACTAGCAGAAGTAAAATAGAAATATGGACAAACCCATTAAGATCATGTTAGGGATCTACGCCTATTGTGTATGGTGCAAAAACATCCCAGCATACACTACCCTTTGGATTTCAAAAAGCCTGACAGTCCAAAAGATTTTTATTCTGGTCTCCACTGGGTCTTGATATGACTGTATTACACAAAAAATAAAGTATAATCTAGTGTAGTAAACTGCAATATTCCACAGAACGGTAAATAGTAAGAAATTTTTTTTTTTAACGGATATTATGCAGTATGCTCCCCACCCTCCCCCCATAGTGTCCTATACAGTGGGTATCACAACAGCCCTATGTTATAGAGCTTTTTCTGCTTTACATAAGTGTAGATCCCTGATGTGATCTAAAATCCCCCTTTAAAATCTTTTCGGCTTTTAGTTTACAATCAACAACCCAATCCACCCTCCTTTACTGAAAAGGGCATGTCCCCACCAGGGTTTTCGGGCGGGGTTTTTAGCGGTTTCAGTTTTTCAGACCGCCTGAAAAAAAGGCCGAAATGAACAATTTTGGCTTTATGGGAAAAACCCGTGCGCGTCCCCATGCAGGGTTTTGCCCCCGCGGCCCTCAAAAAAAAATTGACATGTTCATTTTCTCCGTCCGGTTTCCGGGGCGGGATTTGAACACCTCAATGGGAGGGGGGGGGGTCTTTCCGTCATGCGGAGAAAAAAACCCCTCCCCCTTTTCCCCCCCCCCCCCCCTTTGGGCCGGGGGGGCTGCAAAACAGGACAAATGCCCCGGGTGGTATTTGTCCTTTTCCTGTGAACGCAGCCCAAGAATCTCTAAGGGAAAATACCCGTTAGTCCTGGTTTTTCAAAACCCTTTAAAAATTTTTGTGGAAATGTAAGTAGTTTAAGATTGAAAATAACTGGATCTGTTCCTCTTTTTTGTCATCACCTTCCCGGGACCGGCCCGCTATTGTTTAAACCCGGGGGCACCCAAATTTGGAGAAAACATCCTTGTAATATGATCGTATTTATGTTGCATTTGATCAGAAGGCAAATTGCATGTTCTATACAAAAGAAAGACAAACAGTAATGCCCATAAGTTGTGGTTATACAAAAATATACCACAAGCTAATACCTGTCCAGATGCGATAAGGAAATATAATTTGTGTTTTCATTTGTTTCAACACAATAGTGGCAAATTTGTATGGAGCGGTGTATTGTGCATACCAGTCCTTTATTAAAAAGGTTCAGGAGTTGAAGAGTTAACGCAGCATGCTGGTAAGGTCAGCACATTGTAAAGTTGGTTTAAGCTGCTGGTTACCAGGCAAGAGAAGATGAAAATGACTTTGCTTTGCATGCTGTGTATACAGAGTGTTAGGGAATATGAGGAAGTGTTTGCATATACTTTATTTGTTGTGACATTTTGATAATCGTAAAGATAACCAAGGGCACAAAAACCGGGGCATTAAAGGTAGGAAACGCCATTATCTTAATGCTATAATATGACCATCATAGTTAAGTACGTGCTTATTTTTGTTTGACTTTATTATTACTTTTATTCATGTTTGAAAAAACAAGATGATTAGAAAATTTTTTAAATGGGGGAAGCCTTCTCTCCAACCAATCTGTACTGTTCCATGATTGTTTAAAATTTCCAAAACATCAAAAATTTACTAATATTCTGTTTTCTAGCAGCAAAGCGAAATTTTTGAATGCTTGGCTCCAAAAAGAAACCCCCAATTTGGGTTATTTTTTTCTCTAGTGAAACAATTCTACATATGGAAAAAAAGATGCAGAGCTAGTTAAAGATACTAAAAAAAAAAGTTTTTTAAGAAATGGGTCCTTTCATAGAACCTTTTTTGTCACCAAAAAATAGAGATCTGGTAAGCCCATTCAGACACATAGGTGGTACTATGAAAGGCACTTACGGGTCCCCGGGGGGATATATGGGGAGAAAAACGTAGATACCGACCCTTCTTTAAATTCTGTGAAGAGGAAATTGAAAGGGCCCCAAAATAAATTAGCGTTCCCTTTACACCAAAAAAACAAAAACGACGAAATTCACATTTGGGGGGAATTGTTTGGGTTTTTAAGTTTTTTTATTTATTACGTTTTATTTTTTTGATTAAGAGTTCCACTTTGTTGGTAATTTAGGACAAAATTTGTTTATCTAAAACCTAGTTAATTTAAAATCGAAAAAAAAAATTAAAGTACATTTGTTACTTTTTTATTACTTTATTGAGAAAAATATAAAAGTTGCCCCATCCTTCAACAAATGATGAAATTTTGTTGTACTATACGTGTCAACGACCTCGTTATATATATCAACTTAACATCAAAATAGCTTTTAATGTTACAGAAAATGTATAATTATAATTGTGATCTCAGTTTTCTCACTGTCTGTTATAACTATGTTTGGATAGACTTCAATAAACATATATTTAAAAAAAAAAAAAAAAAAAGAAATGTTACCTAGCCATTTACTGGATGCCATATCTCAATCAAGTATACAAAAGGCCAAGCACTTGTCTGTGTCCTGTAAGTGGTATTTTGCTTTGTTTAGCCATTCCCATGTACAATGCCAGAATTGTAGGATAAAAGGTCGCTCTATACACTGTGTATTTGAAGGTCCACACGTTTTAATTCAGGGTCAGAATGTAGACTCCAATAGAGTCTAGTGAAAATGGGTATGTGTAGAAAAGCTATTGTCACTAGCTATATATTCTGCGTTAAAAAGCAGTGTCTTAGGCATTACCTCTTTAAAATTAGTAGAAAACTACTACAAACACCTTTTTGTTATGTTTCTAAAGGGCACAAAAAAAAGATTATTTAAAAAATTTTGGGGCTTTTTTCCCCCATAAATCACTGTTTTCAGGGGGCCCATTTGGGAATTATCCCACAATAAATTTTTTTCAGATCTAATAAAACGTATTGAAAAGGGGTGTTCTAGGGGCATAACCTTTTGAGTCACTGTGCTGTTGTTTTAAGGGGTATTCAGTTCTAAAATTTCCCATGCCAGTGAAATCAGTATACCACATAGTTTCCAATTTTTTAAACTGAAAAAAACAGGGGGATAGTAATGTGGGCGCTAGCAACGGGAAAAAATTTTCATGGGGCACCCATTTTGTTTGGTGTGCCACGTCCCTTCAAAAAGCCCCCACTCCTCCCCCTAACTGCATAACGCTTTTGGAAGAAAGCCGTAAACCCCCTTTTAGCCGGTAGTAGCCCCCCCCTAACCATTAGATGCCCCCTTTGAAACCGGGAGATGCCCCCCTCTGTAGCCGTAAGCCAAAATTTTTAGCCCGGGAATGCCCCCCTTTTTTTACCGGGGGAGATGCCCCATTGTACCAGGGGTGCCCCTCCATTGAAACCCGGGAGTGCCCCCCCCCTGTTTTCCAGGTAACCCCCCCTTTTTTGCCAGGGAGTGCCCCCCCTGGTGCCGGGAAGCCCCCTAAACAATAAAAAAAAAAATAAAAGCCACTTACCCACCAGGTCCTGCAGGCGGGGAGGTTGGGCGGGCCCTGAGTACTCGGGTCGCAGGGGAAGTGAGTGCAGCCCGCGCTACTTCCCCTGCGCAGATGTTGTACAGCGCGCACCGGCGCTGTTTTC
>JAODAL010032704.1:0-46564 GCA_025379985.1 Phyllomedusa bahiana
CAGCATATGAAGTCCTGACAGTCAGGAGCCTCAGTTAGTGACAGTCGCCCCCTCCTCCCTCCTAAGCGCCCGGCACCTCACGCAGTCGCTCTCCTTCCCCCTCCTGCACTGAAGAACGGCTCTGAGCTGTGTGAGCTGCCTGCAACCCGACGGGCTGAGATTCGAGGCACAGGCAGGATTGTCCAGGGCTTGTGCCCCGAATAAACCTGCCTAGCGACGCCCCTGACTGTAACAAACCTCCAGCTGTGAGAGGAGAAGAGATCAGTGCTCTGAGATCATAGAAGACTGTCTAGACTGAATGCAGGGCTTTGGTATGTAGACAAACAGCTCTTACGAAATAAGACTGCATAGGGAGAGGAACGAAACAGTGACATGTGGACTCGGACAGAGAAGGGGGATGTGCTATCCCCTTCCACTGTTCTCAAACAAACACACTGAGTTGGGAGCGAGCACAAACAGTGAAGGGGGGATGATTTCATCCCCTTCAGTTAAGAAACAACTAGCTGGGAGGGGAAGAAACGCCCCTGGATTTGAGGAACTGAGAAAATGAAGCTACAAGAAAGCAGCCTAACTGATGAAGTGATACATCCCCTTTAATGTAAACTTTGTAAGCAAAAATACCCAAAAAAAATTTAAGTCACAAATGCATAACATCATGTTACATGTCCATAAGTAAAAAAATGTAAATACGTAACCCAGTTATAAATGACTCAAGGGCAAATAGGAGGAGAACGTGCAGTTCCAATGCACGTTTCTCTTGATCTTAGAATGCAGCAAGGATTGGTCTTTTTTTACAAAGAGTGTTATTATTGTGCAAAACCAATGAAACATACAACAGTAGAAATCCCAAGAAAAGTGGCAAGGGGCGCAAAACTGCTGAAAAGTGGCACATTTTTGTGCAAAAACTTCAAAGTCCGGTTCCAAGACACGATAGCACTGGTACTCTGACATCCCGACCACACAGAAATCAGACAGACAGGTAAAAAAGGTGAGTGGAGAAGGCAACTGTCACTCACCTTACATAAAGTAATATATTTAACCCAGCATAACAGGAAACCTTATTGTCTCTGACTGCCTGTTAACATTAAAGTAATGAAAAATAAAAACAAGTCAGTATCTGTCAATTGCTGAAGTCGGCAACCCTCCCTTTTTTCCTAGCCCTGAAAATTATTTGTGTCTTTTACGAACCTTTGTATCTCCTGTGTTAACAAAGCCAAATACATGAACTCTAATACCACACACAGCTCAGAATACTTTGAAGCCTCCACCAATCTCAGCATGTCCCTGGGAGACAGCGTATCTGATCTGGATTTCATGTGAAGTCCTGAGGGTATTAGATTTTAATTGACACTAGGTATTTCGCTACGCTGTATGAAATCTTGTCTCATTGCCAGGTTACTTAAGTGCTTTTTAATGAATCAATTGCATTTTGATGATCCTGCACACACAACTTGGTATTACTTCTCAATCAGTGAAATAAGGAATAATGTTTAACTCTTAATGTGGCATAGAGAGGGATGGTTCATATAACCAAATATACAGGTAGCTTGAAATGAGGATTTTTATTTTTAGTTAAAACATTGACAAAAAAAAAATGAAAGAAAAATAAGAGACACATTTTATTAATGTGAGTAGTAGGGATGTGATTAAATTAAACACAGTAAATTATGTATTAATGTAAAAAACATTTAAAAATAATTTTAAAAAATTACATACATGTGGGGTAACAAGCAAATACAAGACTTAAAAACTACAGATATCTTAATGTTAATGCATGTGCAGTGTACAGGAGTGTACACTTTTAATTTTATTTGGGTCCCTGATAATATTTACTACGGAAGCCATTGTTTATTATGTGCAATATAACTGTTCTGTCAGTATAATGCTAAGTTTTGATGCTGATCCATGACCTAAAGGGTTGATATGCTGTGTAAGCCTGAGGCAGAGTGGTGGTTACCTAGGCATCTAGGGTGTGGCTAGAGGTTATAACTAAAGGTACCCAAGTGGGAGGAGTTCAGTTAGTCAGTTAGTTAGTCAGTTAGTAGAGATGAGCGAATCGATTCTAACGAAGTGGAATTCGTTTAGAATTTCAGGGAAAATTCTTTAAACAATATTTTATTAGGGTACAAGGAGTATGTCGTTCAGGTAAGTACATCAAATATAATATAACAGATGCAGCGTAAAAGAACAAAAAAAAGGAAACATAACAACCAATACAATAACAAGAGTATCCATGACTAGTATTGACTTTTAAAGAGAGCTTAAAAGAGAATCATTGTTTGGTGAAAACAAAGGAATGATTTCCGATAAACAAATTGAGCATGCAGAGAAATATGATACAGCTTAGGGAGGTGTCCACAGTGATATAGGGGGCTGTGAGATGTCTGAGCTTCCATAGAGAAGGGGGGGAGAAGGGGTGGTTTTGAGAAGATAGCTATTAGTTCCACCTTTTAATTAGTATAGTATCGGGATGACAACCAGGGTTGCCATAAGGATCTCTTTCTGATGCAGATATGTGGAGGGTCAATAAGCGAGAGCTCGCAAGAGCATTGAAAATTGACTCTATTAATTACTTCTGCTAATGTAGGAGCCTGGGGTGTTTTCCAATTATGAGCTAAAGCTGATCGTGCTGCGACTAGAATGTGGAAGAAAACTGTATTTAAAGAGGATGGAAGATCCAATAAACCGATATCTAAAATTGCTAGTTCTGGAGTTGATGTGCAGAAAAAGCCAGTTACCGTAAATGTTAGGTGAAAGACAGATTTCCAGAAGTGTTGGATGCGAGGGCCTCCCCACCAAACATGGAGCAGGGTACCTTGCTGACCACATTTCTTCCAGCAAATGTCCGAAGTGCCAGGGTGAATGCGTGCCAAGCGTGTGGGAGGTAAATACCAACGAAGGTGTATCTTACGCATTATCTCTGTGTGGTTCAAACATTTAGAGAGTTTTATGGGAACTAAGTGAGCCATCTTCCATTGTGTAATGGAGAATTCTTTAGATAGCTCCTTCTCCCATTTGACCATGGGGGGGACTTTGGCAAGTTCGCCGTCACCAATGAGCATCTGATACGTCAGAGAAAGACCTTTCTCAAACCCTTTCTTATTATATAGAAATTTGTGAAAGTTGGAGGGGGTAGAGGTAGCTTTGGGCCATTCAATCTTTTGTAGTAGGTGGCGGAGTTGGAGGTATTGGAAGAAATAAAGTGAGGGTGGGGTGGAGTGAGTAGAGATTTCCACGAATGCTTTGAGTTTATCTTCCTCATTAAACAGTTGGTCTGCTGTATGATAATTTAGGTGAGACCACGATGAGAAGGAAAAGAGTTCATTCCAACAATCAAAAACAGACAATGGGGTATGTTGTTTTTGGAGGTGCACCCAGGAATTAGGGAGGACATATGAGGACCATAATTTGAAAAGATCAACTAGGGAGTCTAGTGGGGAGATTGGGAGAGGCGCACCTAAAATTGATGCTTTAAGATGGGAGCTAACACTATTGGGTGTAAAGCCTGAATTTTCCAAATGTACCCAGGAAGTGGAAGTAATATCTAGCCATAAGGGAAGAGATTGCTCAAGAAGTATAGCAATGTTGTATACCTGCAGGTTGGGAACCGCCAATCCCTACGACTATAAAATAGTAGGGTTTTCTTGATTCTGGCTATTTTATCTCCCCAGATGAAATTTAGGAATAAACGTTGAAGTTTGTTTATAATGTGTGAAGGAATTATATAAGGAATGGCGCGGCATATATACATAAATTTGGGTAATAGAGAAATTTTTACAATATTTATCCTTGCTATCCAGGAAAAGCCTATTTTACCTAATCTTTCTATCTCCGTTCCTAAGTCTGTGTATAGGGAGTTATAATTTGTGGAGATAGTTAGTTGGGGGGAATTAGTAACTTGGATGCCTAGGTAATTTACTGAGGCTGGAGAGATGGAAAACCCAAACTGTTTTAATGACACAATTTGGGACTGGGTGTTATTCACTGGGAAATATAAGACTTAGATTTGTTAAGTTTGTAATAGGAGATTTTAGAAAACAAATGCAGAGTATCTAATATTGCCAGGATGGAAGAGCTGATATTTGAGATAATAAGCATGATGTCGTCGGTGTAGAGACTGATTTTGTGATGCAGGTGTCGAGTCATTATTCCTGAAATAATAGAGTTACTTCTAATTTTTTCGGCTAAGGGTTCAATGCACAATATAAAGATTAGTGGTGAAAGAGGGCAGCCCTGACGCGTGCCATTAGATAGGTTAAAAGATTTGGAGAGGAAGCCTGAGGTGAGCACTGAGGCAGACGGGCTAGTATATAAGGCCATAATAGCAGACAGCAAGAAACCAGAAAATCCAAATTTCTTTAGTGTCAGCTCAATATATCGCCAATTGACCCTGTCAAAGGCCTTTTCTGCGTCTAAGGAAAGAAAGGCCACATCCTCATCAAGAGTGTTTGCTATTTGCACCAGGTCTAATAGACGGCGAGTGGCATCTCTTGCCTGTCTGCCGGGCACAAACCCAGTTTGATCTTTATGAATGAGGGAAGGGAGAAATAGGTTTAACCGGGAGGCTAATATTTTGGAATAAAGCTTAATATCAGTATTTAAAAGAGAAATGGGACGGTAATTAGATACTTTATCCGTAGCTTTACCTGGTTTAGGAATGGTGGAAATAGTAGCTTGTAAGATCTCTTTAGGCGGGTTTGAGGAGCTTGCAATGTCATTGAATAGAGGTACCATACGGGGAAGTAGTATATCTGCAAAAAGACGGTAGTACTCATTTGACAGTCCGTCTGGACCTGGCGCCTTATTTAATTTACTAGAGTTAATAGCTAAACGGATTTCTGAAAGTGTAAAGGGTGTGTTTAGGGATTCAAGTTGTTCTTTATCCAGTTTTGGTAGAGCGACTGTAGAAAGGAAATTATTAATCTCTTCGTCAGAGGGAGGTGAGAGATCACCGTTTGATCTTAGATTATACAATTTGGAATAGAAATCGGCAAAATGATCAGCTATTTCAGAAGGGTTTATAATTTTTGTTCCAGAATCAGAGGTGAGATGCGTGATTTTTGTACGTGCATGTTGGACCTTAACTCTCCTGGCAAGTAATTTAGAAGGCCTATCCCCTTGGAGATAGAACTGCGATTTAAATTTGGCCAGATTTCTTTCGTATTTTTGAAGATACTGTATGCGTAGGTCATTTTGCAATTTTGAGAGGTAATTTTT
This sequence comes from Phyllomedusa bahiana, assembly GCA_025379985.1. Classification (NCBI taxonomy): domain Eukaryota; kingdom Metazoa; phylum Chordata; class Amphibia; order Anura; family Hylidae; genus Phyllomedusa; species Phyllomedusa bahiana. Next base: position 5,218 of record JAODAL010032704.1, read on the forward strand.
ATTATCTTTAGATGGAGTTTCTTTGAAGACTTTATCCGCTAATTTGATTTTATCTACCAAATCATCTATAATTGAGCAGTATTCTTTTTTTTTTTTGCTAGCTAGTTGGATGAATACACCACGGATATAGGCTTTGTGTGCACACCAGATTGTTGTTGGAGAGGGGACTGATGAGTCATTAATGGAAAAATATTCCTCTAAATGTTTTTTGAGATATGACACAGAATTTGGGGACTTAAGTAAAAAATTGTTCATTCGCCACACCCTGGGTTGAGAAGGGCTACAAGAAGTTTCAAGGATAGATCAATTGGAGCATGGTCGGACCATGTTATATGGCCTATGTTTGAGGAGACCATCTGCGGGAGCACAATCTTATCTGTTAGGAAAAAATCTAGTCTAGAATGGACAGAACGGGGATGTGAGAAGAAAGTGTAATCTCTTTCAGTGGTGTGTAAGTACCGCCATACATCGTGGAGATCTTCCTCCAGTAGGAAGGTTTTTAGGTCTGGAGCAGGGGAGTCACGTGACCTGGATCTGTCAACTGAGTTATCTGCCACTACATTGAAATCTCCACAAATGATTAGACCTCCTTTCCTCACATTTTTGGCCGCTAGAATAGTATTTTTAATGAAAGCAATTTGGTTGTAATTTGGTGAATATAAAACAGTAAGTGTATATGGTCTGGAATTAATTTCACAGAGAAGGATTATGTACCGACCAGTAGGGTCATAAATCACTTGGGTGAGTAGAAAGGAAACTGAATTTTTGATTAGAATAGCGATTCTGGCTCTTTTCTGTGCTGAATGTGCCTGAAAGATGTGAGGAAAGCGTTTATGATTTAAACGGTGTGCGTCTGAAGCTAACAGGTGTGTCTCCTGTAAGCAGATTACATCCGCACCAGATTTAACCGCATCTCTCCACATCAATGATCTTTTAAAAGGAGAGTTTAGCCCCTTCACATTGTACGACATGAATTTGATCGTCATTTTAGCGAGTAGAAAAGATTGTAAGGGCCGGGCAAAACAATAGGACACCATATCCAAAAGCTTAACAACTTAGGAGAGAGAGCATAATTCTGCCAATAGTATGTCATAGGAGTAACATAACAGTATAACAAAACTAAGAAGTAGAACCTTGACTTCCATTTATCCCTTAGGAGAAGGGAAGACATTTGGGCAAGTCCTGCCTAAAGTAGAGAGGAGAAAATGAACAATTCGCAAGTGGAAGTTCATAGAGTGACCTTCTGCACTCAAGAACCACACAATGTAGAAACCTATCAAACACCAAGACTGTTGATGCTAGAGTCAGAGTGCAGAGTTCTAATGGAGGCGTGAGGTTTTTTCAGGCCATAGGGGTGTGATAATTTCTGGTCTCACTTGTTTCTTTCTGACTGGGCTGGGTTCATCAGAGGTGAGTAAGTCCCACTGTCTCAAAGCGGAGCTGGCTTCTTCAGGAGAGACGCAGGTGATTTGAGATCCGTCTTTGTTAATTATCAACTTCACAGGGAACCCCCATCTATAAAGGATTCCTCTTTCTCTGAGGAGTTTTGTATACGGCTGAAATTCTCTTCTACGTAGCATAGTAGCTGCAGATAGGTCTGGAAATATGGAGAGGGGCTGGAACCTATCTGGCAGAGAGTCCACTTTGCGCAGCGCCCGTAAGAATTCATCCTTTATATGATAAAAGTGGATTCGGGCAATGGTGTCTCTGGGTACTTGCTGCGGGGGTTGCGAGGTTTTGGGATTCTATGAATCCTGTCTATTATTAGCTCTTGGGTTGTGCAATGAGGGAGAACCAGTGCCATCAGGTCTGTCAGAAAAGCGCTTAGTTGGTCAGGGGTGACAGATTCCGGAATGCCCCTAATACGCACATTGTTGCGGCGCGACCTATCTTCAAGGTCTAGAACTTTGTTAGAGAGCCTTTGGACCTCTTCTTCTAAGGCGCTGTTGGCGTCTATCAAAGAGTTATGGGAAGTCGTGAATTCTGCCATTTTTGTCTCAATATGATCAGTTCTAGATGCAAGGGATAGGAGATCCTGTCTAAGATCTGAAATCATTTCTTTAATGTCCGTCTGTAGACTGGTGCGGAATGAAGAGAAAAGTCTTTGAAGGGTTGAAGTTGTTAGAGGTTGAGAATCTACATCGTCTTGACGTTCCAGATCTGCAGAGCCTGCTCTAGAGGAAACAGAGGGAGGAGCTGAGGAAAATTGCAGACCTTTTTTGGACCGTGTTTCAGCACGAGATGAGGAGTTGAAGAAGTCAGGAAGCTTGGTAGGCTGGGTTTTGGCTGTTTTTTTTGACGTGCCACCCATGGTAAGCAATGTTGTGGTGACCAGTAGTTCTAATCCATTTTTTTTTTTTTTTTTTTTTAGATCTTTGAATAGTAAGCAGATAGCTGTAAGCAGGCTGCAGTAAATATAAGAGCCACTTATTAGATTGGCAGTATGGAGGTAGCTAAAATACAGTGAAAATAGAGAGCTTTTGTTGCAGGGGAGTGTTCCAAGGGAAGGGAGAATATTATGATACTTCAGTCAAAAAAAGCAGCTATGAGAGAACATCAATGTGGGCGAGACAGCATTTAGAATAGAGTTCCAGCAAAGCTTGTGGTGTGTAAAAATTCAACTTTTTGTGAAGTTTGATATGTCCAGTCAGCAGGGTGCCTTATAATGCAGCATGCAGGTTGCGCTGTAAAATGGCGTCCACCGCTTGTAAGAGGACAGTAGGGCCAGGTGTTAGCCCCCCTCACCCACTGATGCAGTTGTTAGCTTAATCAGGGAGCCCCAGCCTGTATCTATTTGGGGCTGGCTGGGAGTTTATCACAAATTAATTAGAGGCTAGGGCTATGGCCGCATTAGAGAGCAGATTGGCGTGACTGATCTCTGAGAGATACGCTGGGCTGCGAGGAGGCGCGCAGTGACAGCACTTTTAAGGCGCGGGAATCCCCGGCCCTGCACACCAGGTGAAGGCGGAGATGAGGAAGCCCGGAGTGGCGTGTCGAGCGGGGACAGCTTACCAGTCTGCGAGGAGGACCACCGCTGAAGCTGGTGTCTGTGAGTGGGTCCTGCCGAGGTAGCAGAGGGTGAGCTGAAATGGCCGCCGCGGCTTCTTCGGGTCTGCGTGATCTTCGCTTGCTGCGATGTATCCGGCACGCAGGGCTCCGGGAAGGTCGCGGTGCACTAGGTCTCCTCACTCAGGGACTCCGCCCGCTGCCGCAGTCGCAGCCCGGCTTCTCCACTGAAGGTGTCCGTCCAAACAGGTAAGTAGTGCTGTATGGGAGGAGGGGAGGAAGATGGCGCTTTCCCGCTGTTGAGCTCTCCACTGTGTAGCGGACGTTCTGTGCCTCTGATTTGGACCCGGATTGGGCCGAAAGAAAGCTTGTCCTCCAGAGAGAGGGAATCAGTAATTCTTGGCAGCTAACTGCTAGGTTTTATGGCTTGTTTGAGCAGCAAATCTGTGGTTCTTGCAGGAGAGGTCCCTCACCACGTCCTTTCACATCTCCTGCTCAGGCCACGCCCCCTTCAGGGAAAATTCTATTCTCACCGAAGCCGTAGTTCATGGCAATTCGTGGTAACGGATCTAAAATGGCCACGAGCACATGGCGTGACATGGGGCAAAGAACTATGGGAGGAAGAAAGGAACGCCCTCGATGACATGTGCAGACATGCAGCCAATCGGCAGCCAGCCAGCTTCTGTGATGTCACAACCCTATAAATAGGGACTACCCCGGTGAACAACTGCTAGCACAATGAGTGGCGAGGAGAAGGAGCATCTGGACCAGTAGATGATGGGAAAGACAGACAGCTCCCTTCGGCAGAGGTGGTGGAGCTTTGACTGTATGAGCTGGGATACCTGCCACTAGGTGCTGTTGCTGCAGCAGGATGGACCATCACATCTGAGCCATGTTTTGTCAGGCCACTGAATGGCCAACATTAGGTCCCTGGCCATGCTTCACTTTCTGCCCACAGATTCTATATATACCCATGTATTGTAAAGGTGTTTCACCTTATAAGTGAAAATAGTAACTCTTTGGCGCAGAGAAGAATATCCCAAAATAATAACCTGCCTGTAATGGAGATGAGTGTATGTGAGAAATACACACACTATATATCAAGGTTCTGTCATAATCTGTGGAATCATCTGATGATGGTTTAAAAAGAATGCACTCTTCAACGCTATAGTGGGATCTGGGCCCTCAGCTTGGTTCATTCTAACTGGCGCTGACATTACCTTGTCAGGCTGCATTCCCACTTCAGTTATTTGGTCAGTTTTGACCCCGTAACTGCCAGATAAGTGAAATGTGAAGTGATTCTAAGAGCGGTGCCTGTCATCTGCATGTCATACTAAATCAGAGCATTGTTTCAATACCAAACCATGCTCCCTATACATATTTCTGCAGGGTACAATGTTCTACAACATCATACAGGCTCTCTGCGCCAGGAAAATAGCGTTTTTTAATGAATTCGGCAAATAAATTCTGAACGAACCAAATTTTGGGGAAAAAGTTGTCAAATTGGCCAAATTGAATTTTTGAGAAATTCGCTTATCTCTATCAGTTTGTTGTTAGTAATTGTTAGTGAGTGGTTCAATGGATTGAGTCTGGAGCCAGCTGTTCAAGAAATTGGTTAACTAAGTGGTTGTAACCTTGGACTTATTTTTTGATCAAAGACAGCTTCTAATCCCTCTTCCCCCAAATTTTTAAAGGAAAGGGAAAAATAGAAAGCTAAAACTCCACCTCCACAGGTTTTAAAAAGGGGGACTAAAATTTTTTCTTGAAAAATTGTCTTTGGATTGTAAAACTGCCGGGAGTAAGAACTGTAATTCACAACCTTGCTTCCTGTCTATTATTCTGCTGACAACACCAAGGACACCTCAACCACCATCTGGACAGGTAGGCATATTTACAGAGTGTGTCCCAGGGGAACACTGGAGGAACACCACTTACTCCTATACAAGCAGATCCCCTATTCCTTAAAACTGGTGTAAAGGGAAAAAAAGAGGGGGAGGGGTGCCCTAGCCATCGTCACACCGTCACAGTCTTATCATTCCCCATCCTCTCCCTGCACCCTGGCACATTAAAAAATTTGGCGTCACAAAGAACGGGAAAACTTTAATTGGTCCCTATCAAGTTTTTAAAAGCTGCTTTTAAATTCTTTTTTTCACCACATTTGCTGTGTTTGTAAGAGCCCTTTAGTCAAAATCTCGTAATTTCAATGTATCACATCTGTAAAAAGGGCAAACAAGCCTTAAAAACCCCTGCCGGGCAACAACCCTGAATGAACACCTTTGTGAAGGGGAAACAAAAAAAAAGGACTGGTAAGAAAGGGAGCCATAGAGACTTTCCCATGATACTTTCCACACAGAGGGGGAGCAAAAAGGGGAAAAACCTCATTTACAAACACTAATTTTTTTTTTTTTTTTTTTTTTTTTGCATTCTCTGCCAAATGCCACCAACGATTTTAGTGACATGAGCAACCTCTTCCATGACCCTTTCCCCTCTACAACGTTATAAGCCGCTAGTACCCTTATCCTCGGGGAAATTTTGGAAAAAAGACTGGTTATGTTCAGACTGTATCCTGTCTCCCCGTAACAAAAGGTGGAGATTCTTGTTGGCCAGCTGGAGGGTGCTGCCTTAAAGGGAACCTGTCACATAAGTTGTTCCCCCCTTGCTGAGGCTGTTTCCAGCCCTGTGCCCCTTATTCCCTGTAAGACAGCAGTTTAAGCATTTACCCCCAATCTTATTCATGAGCAGGGTTATCCCCCCCCACAAGAATAGCCCTCCCCACAAAACTATTTCACGTTTATACCTATTCAAAGTAAAGTTTACATTGAGGTTGGGGGGGTACCTCAGATGGGGGGGGGTTTAAAAAAAAACGGCACTTAAATACTCTTCGAATGACCCCCTTCGGGCGAAAAACGAAGATTTGACATTAAATACCAAAACACAGCATCTTACAAAAAAGGGACCCAGTGCGGGAACAGAAGGTCTGACACTACATTGTTCTGTCCTCAGCAGGGGGGCATAATCATGTGACAGTTCTCTATAAGGAAGGAAGTCCTGGCCCCCACAAAAAAGAACTGGATAACAAAATTAAGAAACTGCAACTACATTTGAATCAACTATCCTAAATAAAGTTTATGATTCTTTGGGAGAAAGCAGCAGCCTAAAGAATGACTCAGCAATTTTGTTCTGGCCCTCCTGGGGGCTTTAAAATCTGCTATCCAAGTAGATCCTTGTGAAGTGATCTTACAACTTGACACTGAGACTCTGTTATGGTACCTAGCCCGTCCAAGCATCAGGGGTCAAAATTACCAAGCCTTCATAGAAGCACACATGAAAGTATAAATTTTGCTGGGGAAAGATCCTTGGAGAAAAAGGCCACACAGGTCCTGGGCTTCCAAACACCATGACATCTTCTGCCTACTCCGCTACTTCCAAGCCCAAGCAGTCCTCTGCTGCTGATATGCCGGAGCAGCATGAACAAGTACCATCCCCAGTCCCAGATACTGTTGGCCGATTCCCACCGCCAGCAACACAGTTTGCACCTTCCCCTTCCCCCAGTTGACTCCACCATAGAGCAGCAGTCCACTAGTCACCCTTCGTGACCGGGTGGGGAGCAGAAAAAATCTTTCACCCCACCATCCTAAAGCCAAAAGCCTAAATTCGGCATTGCCAGCTGCTGGTCTTGGAAAATGTTGCCTTTCCGCCTGGGGGACACAGATGGGTTCCCCCACATAATGGCCCGGGAATGCCCCCAAAATCAGATGCCGAGCATAGAGATGGTGAAATGTTGACGATACTTGGCATCGACATCGGGCGATAGCGATAGTCCCACCATCGAAAAGGGGTTTTTCGATGTCCAAGATCACCCGATGACCATAAGTCTATGGGAGAAAACAACCCCTTTCATTCTTACCCCCAAAACAGGGCTGGGAACTAAAATTAACAGCCACAACAGTAAAATGATACCTGCAAATTTGGCCCCCAAAAATTGGGGCTATAAAACCACAGAAAAAAAAGGCACACACCATTCACTATCCCTGTCTTGTCCCACAGCATACCCTTAAACCGCATCACCCACAAATTAAAAATGCCAGAAGGGAGTAATATTTGAACCCTCATTTTACTTGAACTGGGAAAATTTAAAATACCTGTCCTGGAAATCAGCAGACCCTAAAAACCTGCATACCCCCAATTAAATGTTTTTAGAAGAAAAAAGTCTTTAACCACCATTTTATTGACTGGACATTGACAAACCCGTCCTGACCGCACAGACCCTTAAACCTTTCTGACCCACGATTAAAAAGGCCGGGGAAAAAGGAGTCCCCCAAACCCCCAATTTTTTTGAACGGACATTTGCTAGAACGTCCTGGGCCGCATATGACCATTAAACCTTCTGACCCCCAGATTTAAAAAGTGCCGAAAAAGGATCTTTCAACCACCCTTTTAGTTTTAAATGGACATTGACAAACCCTGCCGGACCACAGCATACCCTTAAACCTTCTGACCCACAGATTAAAAAGGGCCGGAAAAAAGGGGTCTTTCAACCACCATTTTAGTTAACTGGACATTTGACTATACCTTTCCGGACCGCATAAGACCATTAAACCCCGTTGACCCCCAAAATTTAAAAAATGGGCCCAAAAAAAAGGAGTCTTTTATCCACCATTTTTTGTTAACTGGGCATTACTATACCTGCCCCGGGGCCGCGTATGACCATTTAAACCTGTCTGACCCCAAGATTAAAAAGTGCCAGAAAAAGGAGTCTTTTTAACCACCATTTTTGTTGAACGGGCATTGACTAACCTTCCTGGGCCGCAGTATGACCATAAACCTTCTGACCCCCCGATTAAAAAGTGCCGGAAAAAGAGTCTTTCAAACCCCATTTTAGTTGAACTGGACATTGACTAACCTGCCCGGACCGCAGTATGACCATTAAAACGCTGACCCCCCGATTAAAAAAATGCCGGAAAAAGGGTCTTTAACCCCATTTTAGTTTCACTGGCAATTTACTATACCTGCCTTTCCAAGCATGACCCCGGGGGCCCAGTTCAGTGGGTGCGGGAGAGCCCAGGCTGGCCGCATCTAATTTAAAACCATTAAAAAGCCCCCGATACGCAGCAACAAAAACGTCATGGAAGCAAGTGCGGGGCGGGGAATTTAGAACTCCAGCCTTCCCAACACATCAAACCTGGGGAGCGCTTGCCCCTCCTATAGTGCGGACCAAATTTAGCTTTTCCTTGGAAAACGATGGTTTAAAGCTCCTGTTAAACCCCCGGGGCCCTTTTTCTTGGGATTCCCTTTTTCATTTTACTCAACGTTCTGGGGGAAATGGCTCTGTAAATTTGTTCTTGTCCGTGCTCCCTACTCCATGTCCCCCCTGAATAACCACAACTTTCAAATTTCCCGTACCCCCATGTAAAAATTCAGAAAATTTTTTTAACAGCTATTTTGTACGCAAGTTTTTTTTGTAGTTTAAATTTTAGAAAACACATTTTAAAATGGGTGGGGAAAACCCACCCCTGTCTTTTTTTTTTTTTAATTAATAAAAGGGGTTTTCTCAATACAGGATTGATACTATGTTAAAGACTTCAAAAACAATCATTTTTTCAATATGTGTCCATTAACAGTTCCTACCTATTCCTTTCTGACAGCACCATCACCCTTGAGCCACTCTTACAATTTAAGAAAAAATGTCTTTAAAACACATTTTTTAAATAGGACATGTAGTATACTGCATTCAAAGCAAAAATGCCCCCAAAAATTCAAACATGACCCATGACCCCTTTGACAATTAGAAGAACAAATGTCTGTTAGAAAAAACATTTTTTTTATAATAGACCCGTAGTATAGTTTTCATGCACACAAAAAGCCCCCAAAAATTTCCCCAATTTCCATTTCAAAAAACAAATTCAAAAAAACAAAATAAAAAAAATTTAAAAAAAATTCCCCCAAAAACAAAAAAACCCCAAAAAATTTTAAAAAAAAAAAAAAAAAAAGGGGGAAAAAAAACATCCCAAAAAAAAAAAAATTTCCCCCCAAATTTAAAAATTTTTGGGGGGGAAAACAAACCCCCTTTCCCAAAACCAAAACATCCACACAACAGAAAAAAAAAAAAAAAACCCAAAAAAAAAAAAAAAAAAAATTTTTTAAAACCAAAAATTTACACAAAGAAAAACAAAAAATAAAAAATTTTAACTTTTAAAAATTTAAAAATCAAAAAAACCCAAAATTTTTTTCAAAACCCAAAAAATCCCCAAAACAAAACCCCAAAAAAAAATAAAAATTTCCCCAAAAAACAAAAAAAAAAAAACAAACAAAAAACAAAAATAAAAAAAAAATTTTTTTTAAAAACCGGGGCCCCCCTCACCAAAAAACCAAAGCCCAAAAAAAAAACAAAAAAACCAAAAACCCCCCAAAACAAAAACCCCCAACCCAAAAAACCCCAAGGGCCAACCCATTTTACAGAAACAAACCCCAAAAAAAACCAACCCAATTCCCCCAAACCCCGAAAACCCCCCAAAACAACAACCAACCCCACCCCAAACCCAAACTTTGGGTCCCCACTCAAAAAACCCCAAACCACCTTTTCCTTTTTCCCTTTTTTTTCCCAAACCCCCCCCCCCCCCCCCAACCCCCCACCCCCTCCCCACCCCCCACCACAAAACGTGGAAAAACAAAAATTCCCATTACAAAACAACTCCCTTTCCCTTTTTCCCCCAAAAAAAAACAAACCCCAACCCAACCCCCCAAAAGTTTTCAATCAAAAACAAACAAAAAATAAAATAAACATAGGGGAAAAGGGGCCATTTGAACCAAGGGGGACAAAAAAACAACCCCCCCCCCTGTTTGCACCCAAAATTTTAAAAGGACCGGGAAAAAGGTGCAAATTGAAAAAATGTTTTTTAAAAAAAAGCTTTTTAAAAGGGGCCCAAATTTCTGTTTGGAGAGGAAGTAAAGTAAAAACCGGGCAACAATCTTACCCCGGAAATTGGGGCCACAACATCATCAGAGACCAAATGCCTATTCATCTTGAAAAAAATCAAACGACCCCAAAATCGTGGAAACCCGGGAAAGCGTTTGTCCTGTAATGACTCCCTGGTGTGCAAAGGGTCCGCTCAGATAACGCGGCTGCTGGCAACAACACCTCTAGGGGCTGGCGAGCCAGCTCGGCCATTCGTCCTTTTTGGATACCCAGAAGTCTTTTTGGGGCCCCGAACACATACAAAAACATCAGGTTGGCCCAATACGGGGACCATGATCTTAAGGGGTCTCTGGGTTTGTATTGTGCCTGCTTTGGCATCGTTTGGTGAGGGGTAAATAAAGATTCCCAGAGGTCACCCATTAGGCTTCTCCACCTTGCCTGCTGCTCGCTCCGCTAGGGCTACTTGGCACTCTACTGCTGTCACGTCGCTGGCGTTGTTCCACCGTGACATTTAATTTACGTGAAAGCAGACACAACAGATGTCTCCAGTTGATAAATCAGAAAGGTCCCTTTTCCTGCTTTTTACTCTCTATTTGGGTGGGGGGAAAAGTGCGAGTTTTGTTTGTACCGGGGGACCAGAGGGTGGCCACCCAGTAACTGTTTTTTAAATTTTGAGGCCCAAAAGAAAGGGACATTTTGGGGGAAATGGAAAATCCAACCCCAAAGGAAGGGGGACCTTGATTTCCGAAGCCTAGGGTCGAGGGGCAAGAAAACGATCTTCCTCATTTTCCTCCCCGCCTCAAATTCGCACCAACCCTTTCCGGGCGGGGACGGGGTAACAAGGGTGTCAGAATACCCCCTCCTCCTCCCCTCCTCCTTTCCCTGCCTCCCCACATCTCAACCACCCTGACTTCCTAAAGAACACCCTGAGAGCTGATGCCCACCCCTTGCACTACTCTGCCCCGAACCCACGCCTGTGAAGACCGATGAAAATGGAAACGTCGGGCCTTGTGGGGTTTGAGGAGAAAAGGCCCGTTCCGCATCTGTGTCCCCTTTTCCCCCTCCCCCGCGGCGGGACCAAATTTTCACTTGTACTGCGTAATGGCATTGCCTGCTGCCACAACGCTGGAGCAGTGGGGGGGAAAACCCGCGTTCCCCGTCAACAAGAGACGGGGTTTATGGGAGGCTGACTACGTGCAACGCAGCCAGGCGGGGCAAGCAGGGTGCGAACGCAAGGCGAACTCAGCCCCGAGCCTTTCCTTTACAAGCATCCAGACCCGGGGGGCTTTTTTGAAATTTCTGGACGACCAGGTTTATGCATGTGCCCGCAAGGATTGCTCCCCCAAACCCACTTAAGGCGGCCCGCAGAATTTTACCCTTTTCGCCCAAACCCCCTTGCCTGGCACAAGGTTCTTGCACCAAGCCCCGCTCGGCCCCTCGTTGGGGGACCGTCCCAGCCCTGACCTTTTTGGGGACGGTCTCCAAGGGGACGTCCTCCAAGACAGCTAATTTTCAAAATTGCTTGGTATCTCTGGGCACCGTGATGCCACAGAGACCTTGGTGGAAAGAGCCCTGCACCATCCCTGCGGTTTTGGAATGAGTCGAATCGCCGACCTGAGAGGCCACCGTCACCCCCATAGACATCCACTCCAGTCACACCAATGAGCAGTTTCCCCCCCCCAACAGAGTTTAAGCGGGCCCTTGGCCGTGCTTACTAGTCCATGTGTCGGTGGTCAATGGAGTTTTTCCCAGCCACAATGCAGACAACGACGCTTGAAAGATTTAGAATGACATCGTTGCAGAGACCAGGGGCAGGTGACGGCTTTTTCTGGCAAAGAAAGCCTGCTCGGCATCTGTATTGTGGGGGCAGGCAAGGGCCATTGCTGTGCGGAACCCATCTGCTGTGTCCACCAGACGGAAAGGCAACATTTCCACAGTGCCTCTAAAGCCTGGCAATGCCGACATTCATGCTTTGGCTTGGGATGATTGGTTAAAGTGTTTCTTCTGGTCTCAAACCTGGTAAGACAAAGGCTCGCTGCTAGACGGCCCGCTGTAACGGCTTGCAGAGTCGTCAGAACTGGCTGGAAGAGAATGGGTAGAATAGGGTCCTCTGGTGTGTGCTGGTGGTACTTGGGCGACGGTGGAGGCCTGAAAGCGGATGACTGATCCCTGATCATACGCTGAGAATATGTGGCACGCTGAGGAACTCTTGGTGTGTCGGAGGAGGAGAGGAGGAGGGCGTAGACAGAGGTGTGGACAGTGGGTTGGAGGCCTGGCGTCGATTCTGGCCTTTTTTGCCAATGTTCCCTCCATTTCACTCATGCATTCGCTGCATGTGACTAGACCAGGTATGGTGGTCGGTTAACCCCTTAAGGTTCTTTAGTCCTTGCCTCATACTATTGTCTTTATGCAAAGGCGGCATAAGACAACGCTGTGTGGAATCAGGGAGGCCTTCACAAAGAGAAGCCCAGGCTAGAGAGGTCCTGGACCTTTTTGACTGGCGATAAGCGAGGAGCGGGGTTTGCCCGTCTGACACGTGGGCTGGCGGAATCATATCACGTGACTTCCTCATGCGACCGCCCTCACTCCCTTTTTGTGCGGACCCATATTGGACACTACCCATCGTCTTCCTCCTCGTGCACTGAAGAATCGAATCGCACACGCAAAATCTGCGTACAAGACCACGATGGATCCTGCCATGTCGTCATCATCATCATCATCAACACAGGTGACGTTGATCGTCCTGACTTTTCTGCAACCAGAAGCTTGCGGCACAAGCAAGAGGAGCCTGCCAGGCGTTGTCCGCCCGCCCAGGATTTTTTCTGCCGATTGACCGCAATCCTTCTCCTCCTCTGATGGCAACAGGTAACTTGTGCGTACAAGCAGACTAAATCATCCCTCTTAATCTTTTAACAATGCCTTCTGACCCCAACTGCATTTTTCATCAAAGAGGTCTTCAGACAATGGAATATCCACAGTGTGTGGGATACACAGTTGACATTTTGGCTGCTTTCATTTGGACAGATGCTGATAGCTGATGACGACAATTGTGTCCGTGACTGGGAGACGAGGAGTTAAGAACTGCTGGATTCAGGTTGCATTAACCACTGAAGGACAGTTTGGCGACGCTGTTCTTTTTACTGAGATTCCACAGGGCCGCTGACCACAGCCGCTGACAGGCCAGAACGGTCCTGCAACTGAAGATCCACCATGGCAATGCGTGTTGTCGCCAGCACTGGAAGGAGCACATCTCCTCTCAGTAACCATCTAACTCCGCATGTGCTACCGGCCCTCTTTGCTCGCGTTACACTCCTGCATTATCCTCCATGTTCAGAAATATAAAATTTTGAGAAGGTATGTAATAGTTTTTGGAAAGTCTCTCTTATTAAAAGACGGCCAAATCACAGCTAATTCTCAAATCCCTCTTAATCTACATAAAATTGCTGGATTCAAATTTAACTGCAAGGTGTCTCTATCAACAAATCTGAGACTGGCAAGAATGTGCAAAACACGTATCTGTGTATGTGTATCATAATAATACACGGTATTTTTTGCAACCTTCTCAATTCACCTGGTAGTGACTATAAAATTGCTGTTTTTCCAGATTTACGTGTAAGCTGCGTCAATGAACAAAGCTGTAGTGCGCCAAAGTCAAAAACACTTATCTGTTATGTTTTTCATTCGTATAATACACTGTATTTTTTTGTCACCTTTCAATTCACACCTGTGGTGACTATAAAATTTGCTGTTTATAAGATTACAGTGCAAGCTGCTTCAATGAACAAAGCTGAGTGCGCCAAAGTTCAAAAACACGTATCTAAATGTTATCGGATAATAAAAATTATTGTGCACCTTTTTCATTTACCTGTGGTGACTATAAAATTGCTTTTTTCAGATTTACGTTGCAAGAAGCGTCAATGAACAGGCTGTAGTGCGCCAAAGTCAAAAAACACCGTATCTTGTTATGTTTTCGTATAATACACGGTATTTTTTCACCTATCAATTCACCAGTGGGACTAGTAAAATTGCTGTGTTTTTCATATTTACGATGCAAGAATAGCGTCAAATGAACAAACTGTAGTTGCGCAAAGGTCCAAAAACACGTATCTGTTATGTTTTTTCCGTATAATACACGTATTTTTTTTTGCACCTTTCAATTCACCTGTGTGACTATAAAATTGCTGTTTTCCAGATTTACGTGCAAGCTGCGTCAATGTACATAGCTTGAGTGCGCAAAGTCAAAAAACCACGTAACTGTTATGTTTTCGTAAATACACTGTATGTTTTGCACCTTTCAATTCACCAGTGGTGACTATAAAATTAGCTGTTTTCATATTTACGTGCAACTGCTCAATGAACAACAGCTGTAGTGCACCAAAGTAAAAAAAACAACGTAACTGTTATGTTTTCCGTAATACAGGTATTTTTTTGCACCTTTCAATTCACCAGTGGTGACTATAAACATTTGCTGTTTTTCAGATTTAAGTGCAAGCTGCGTCCAAATGAACAAAGCAGTAGTGCACCAAAGTAAAAAAACACTTATCTGATATGTTTTGTATGAAAACAACGGTATTTTTCTTGCAGCTAAACGGGGGGACATTTCAATTTCACCTGTGGTGACTATAAAATTGCTGTTTTCAGATTTATGTGCAAGTTGCGTCAATGAACAAAGCTGTATGCGCCAAAAGTCAAAAATCACTATCCTGTTATGTTTTCGTATAATACACACGGTATTTTTTGCCTTTCAATTCACCCTGTGGTGACTATAAAATTTCTGTTTTAAGATTTACGTGGCAAGCTGCGTCAATGAACAAGCTGTAGTGCGCCAAAGTCAAAAAACTGTATCTGTTATGTTTTTCGTAAATACACGATATTTTTTGCACCTTTCAATTCACCTGTGGGGAACTATAAAATTGCTGTTTCAATTTATCGTCGCCAAGCTGCGTCAATTAACAAAGGGCTGTATGCGCCAAGTCAAAAAACTCAATATCTGTTATTTTTCAAAGTATAATAACACGTATTTATTTGCACCTTTCAATCACCTGTGGTGACGCAATAAAATTGCCGTTTTCAGATTACGTGCAAGCTCTCGTCAATGAACAAAGCTGTAGTGCGCCAAAGTCAAAAAACACGTATCTGTTATGTTATCGTATAGATACACGGTATTTTTTGCCACCTTCCAATCTCACTCTGTGGTGACTATAAAATAGCTGTTATTCAGATTTACGTGCAAGCTGCGTCAATGAACAAAGCTGTAGTGCACCAAAGTAAAAAAAACACGTATCTGTAATGTTTTCGTAGTAATACACGGTATTTTTTGCACCTTATCAATCACCTGTGGTGACTATACAAATTTCTTGTTTCAGATTTACGTGCAAGCGGCGTCAAGAACAAAGCTGTAGTGCGCCAAAGTCAAAAACACGTATCTTTATTTTTCGTATAATACACGGTATTTTTTTGGCACCTTTCAATTCACCTGTGGTGACTATAAATTGCTGTTTCGAGATTTAAGTGCAAGGGTGATATATGAACAAAGGTGACATGGGTAAAATTTGAAAATGAACACCTATCTGAAATGTATACTGATAATAAAATGTGGAGTTTTCACCTAACCACAGAGAACCTGCAGTGTACTAAAAAATAATGTGGTATCCTAATATAAGTTTCTCCTCGCTGCCCAATAATCCAGGAAATATTTCAATAGCAAACTGATAATAATAAAGATATTGCAGTGCAATTTTCTACACTAAGTCCTGTGGTGAACTTTTATCCAGTGTTCTTTAAAGCGCTTGTCTGTTTTCGCCCGTCGGGGGCCCCCTCCCCCTCTCCCCCTCCGTGATTTACGAGCGGTAGATTCTACCTTTAAAATTCTCTACCTAACTACATAAAACTCCAAATCTCTAATCAAATCAAAATTGTAAGATCACAGCTAATATTAAGGTTTCTCTTCTCTGTTGCTGAAAGATAAAAATATCGCTGAGTCTTGTATGGCCACAGGAAGAGCGCGACAGTCCTGCTGCTCTGATACCTGAGAGACACAGATGCTTGAACATGAAATGCTGGTTTCTATGTAAAACAGGTACATGTGAATTTTTCCAGCCAATCCGCAACCTTACACATCCCCAGTCATGACTCGCACACACATCTCACCCTGCTCATTCTGTATCTAGATTTGCTTGCCAGGTCAAAATTACAGGAAGTGCCAAAATATACGCGATCTAATAGATTGATGCAACAGATTTTAAGCTTAATTATCGCAGGATCTAAAAATTTCGATCACCATAAAAACCTTGCCGATTTTCACTTCGTGATAAATAATCGCTCAGCACAAATGGTTGTAATCGAAATCATAACGAAGTTGTAATTATGTTTAAGATTTTTCAGGAAACCTTTGTTTCGCACGAAGTCAAAGTTTAGGTAACTTCGTGGGAACGAATCGATCCTTTTTTTTATAAAATATGGCTGCGAGCACATTGAGTGACATGTGCAGAGAACTCTGGAGGAAGAAAAGAACACCCCCAAGACATGTGCCAGACATGAAGCCATCATGTAAACATATGTCTTATACCACAAGCTGTTAACTTTTAACCTCAATGCTTTTTAATGTAAATACATAGTGCATTGCACATAGTCATCAACATTCAAAAATCTTGGTACAATTATTATATTTTATTTAAACAAAAAAAAATACGCAGTAAACAAAACCTGTAAACCCGAAGGATTATTTGCTGGGTTTCACAAAAACGATCATCAGTACGCCAACATCTCATGTGTCTGTCAGCTCAGGATACCTGAACGGCCAAGCGGTAGTCCTGTGTCATACCCCAGAATGCCAAACTTGCGACGTTTCGGGGAAGGCATGCCCCCTTTCTCAAGCTGTGAATATGGATTCTAAGGTAAACGCCATTTAAATAGCATCATGATATGCCCGTAATACATACATTTAACACTACACAAACAAACAAGTGCTAGACATAACAATACCAGTGTTAATTAAAACAAGAAAACAATTTCATTACTCTAAATATCTAGATTACAACAACATACAAATCTTTAAGTGTTATTTCCATTATAGCTTCCTTTATCTTTCACTATAACATGCAGATATTACAATTAACTATTCTTTCAAAAAACTTTTTATGAAACATAGTCTATCCTAGATGCATCTGTGAAAACACAAACTCCCACTAATTTATATATATACATACTACCCCAAAGCACTCTTCATTAAAGTTTCCCTTAGGTACTAAGGAGTCTAACCTATACGTCCAATATACCACATCGCGATGTTAATAAACGCAAGGTAAGTTTTCCGATCATTTGCTTCAACAATCACCAAACATACACATCAAATGTCCGCTACAATGGTGCCCATTATCATAGAAATGTCTGGCAACAGACAGATTCTGCAAATCTACGCTGTCCTCCCTCTTCTCTTATCCTCTTGCTGGTCAGACTTAGAATTAAATCAAGTCTGATCTGTGATTTGGTGCTAATTTATTCTACATGTATCATTCAAGAGGTTTTGGCCTATGTACATTTGCCACAAGGAAGGCATTTTAGCTAGATAATGACGTTCCTAGTGTGCTTGTGAAAAAAACTCGTATTGGAATAAGTGTATCCTAACGTGGGATGAGAAATTGACGTTTCCCCATATTATACCATTGCAATTTCTGTCACCGCTAGGCAGGGAAAGTTTCCCTTCCTTTTGAGAGTCGAAGAACATTGTTTTGATTTTCTCTTCCTTAAACAGAATGCACAATGTGATTCCCTATGTCTTGCCCTTCTGGTATACAAACTTTGGAGTATCATCGCGCAATAGGTATCCATATTTTGTTATACACTTTGTAGGACATACCAGTACTACAGATAGTTTTTTTAACAAGATCTGAATGGGCAGTCGTAAACAGTTGAAAACATAATTCATACGGTTAACCTTCTTTCTAACCTCCTCCCTTGTGAAATTATTTGTGCCTATTTCCCTGACCTACTCTGACTAACCCTCTTTTCTGTGTAACCCCCTTTTGACAAACTTATTGGTAAGTCTAGTCATTATTCTGTGTATTCATCATCTGAATAACAAATTTGCTGAGGCGCAATACAGTCCTTTTGGAATGCATTCAATATACTGCGGGCAGCAAGTTGGCTCCTGTTGTGTAATAAATTATTCGATCAGACTCTTTTTGGGTATAGAGATGTAACAGCTTTTACATTCTCATTTAACCATTACATCTAGTAGCTAATATGGACCGATTTTAGTCAAGAGAATTCAATTAATGGATGTCATGAATTTATAAATGTGAACAAACTCATTGAGCTCGAGTCTTCAGTTTTCCACACCATAACATGAACACATCGCCCACAAACCTGAGCCACAACTTAAAGCGCGGCTCCAGCAACTGTGGACGACGTGATAAGTTTCAAAGGTTTCTCCAGTAGAATTCGCTAGGGCTGGCGCGACCGGGAGAACCCATCGCAACTCCTTGTCGTTGCCAGAAGAACTCCTCCCCAAACCTAAAGTATTGTTTTGACAATATGACCTCAAGTAATCCATAATTAACCCTATCTGCTGTCCTATTAGAACAGACTGGGGTCCTCACATAGTTTTCATCTAATAGCCTGTGACACTTTTCTTCAATGAGGAATATATGGTGTACAGGCTTTTGACGTCAAGGGAACACAAAAACGTGACTTCCTCCGTTACATCATCAGTTTCAAGATCTATCAAAAAATCAATAGTTGTCCTTGGAACATCACAGAGTGTAGGGTAAAGGTACCTAACGATTCTTTGTAAAAAACCATCAATGTGCCACTGACAAGGATGAAAAACCGGCCTAATGATATAACTTAGTTCTATTCCGTGAGACCATCAGACTACCAGGGGGGTTCAAAAGGGACTTATGTATTTTTCGGACCATATACATAAACAGGTGTTCTTGGATGTACTAGCTTTTAACATTTGGCTGTTAGTACATCAATAACGCCCTGTACCTCCGCTTCTGCAATTATCTGATCTATCTGAGACTTAATAACATGCTGGTTGGATCGTTCACTAACCTTTTCGTAAACACTCTTCAACACACCGACTTTCATCATAAGTTGCCTCTCTGCCTCGTTATATTATTTTTCCCTATCCCTAAAAACTGTGGCGCTCCCTTATCAGCTTTCGTTATAACTAAACTGTCATCTTTCTGTAAGCCTGATAAAGGGCCTCTTTTTCATCTTAGTGATGTTATAATGTTTTTCGTTTTTCCACTTTTTTCCATTTTTTGGTAACTTCATTCCTAACTAGTCTGTTAGGAAAATTTCTAAGGCGCCCTTGCTACATCAGGGTAATCTGCTCTTATTAAACAATTTGTTGATATCTCTTTTTTTAACCCTAGCAATGCCCAGTGCATTCTTAGTCTCCTCCCTTGCGACACAAACCAATATGAGGTCAGTCTCAAGCGAAACAAAGATACCTATGTTGTCTTGGAACCAAAAATTAAGTCCCTTGTTCAGAACATCACACTGAGTGGGACAGTATGCATTAGAATTGAAACTATTAACGACAAGGTCCTTTTAGTTCTTTTTCTTTGTGTTGCGTTTGGCTTGGTTTTGGTTGCTCCCAGTTATCGTCGGTCTGGTCGCCCACTGGTTTATCTCCGTATCCTTAATTCCTTCAAAAAAAGCTGTCCACTCTGATTCTTCTTTTTATAGATCGCAAGATCATCTTGTTTTATTCATACTATGTTTCCCGAATCAGAATGATTTAGCCTCTGATTGGATCTAGTTCACCATATTGCGTTTTCCTAGTGAACCTTTATTGCATTGCCCAATTATATACTTTGCTGTGGCTGTGGGCATAGTCTCTTGGGTCACATCAAATTTCTTTATTTTGATACTCATACTTGTTCTTCACTTTGGCTAAGTTGATACTAATGTTGCTGTTGAAACTCATCATACAATTCCTTTTCAGAAATATTTTTTAAGTTCATCATTAATTTCCTCAATTTCTTTAACGGATATCCCCACAGCAAGTTGTAAGTGGTATGAACCATAAGTAGCAATAATCCAATGAGTATCTATTGACTTAATGCAAACCATTTATTCCGATATTTGATATATCATCTTTCAAATAGTAATTGGTAACAACGGGCTTCTTAACCCCGTGGGATGCATTTACTTTTAAATAATCTGTGAGTGTTGAAGCATGGAGATGTAGATTTAACTGCCCTTCTCTCAGAGACTCCAACTTTTCTTTGAGCTCCTGAGGATGAGGATCACTTGTGGAGCCTCCAACCGAACCCAGCAATTCAGCTTGTTGGACTAATTGGAGTCCTCCTCCATCTGAGATGTGCATTAGGTATACCAACTTGTTTATCTGTGGCCACAGCTATTTTGTCCCAAAGACATATTTACTAACTTCTTATCCCAAGATGCGTTAGGGGTAACATCAGACTTGTTATAGAAATGCACTTTCAAAGCGATACAGTATACTGACATCGGGCAAGATGCTCCACTTGCCCAGGTAAACAAACTTCATAATAACATATTCGTATCAACCACAAATCTTGTAACATTAACTACATGCTTTTTTAATGTAATATAAATGCAATTGCACATAGTCCATCAACATTCAAAAATCTTGATACAATGTATTTTTGATTATACGGCAAAAAAATCCTGTAAAATATCCCAAAGCGATAAGTTTGCTGGTTTCACAAACGACTTCAGACGCAACATCTTCGAGGTCCTGTCAGGCTTCAGATAGCAGAAGGCCAAGGAAAGTTATGATAATGGGCACCAAGTTGCGGACGTTACCAGCTTGATGGTGTGTCCCCTTGGAGATTGTTGAAGCAAATGATCAGGAAACAACTTACCTTGCGTTATTACAACGCGAGTATAATTGGATAATAAAGGTTAGACTCCTTAGTAGTACCTAAGGACTTAATGAAGAGTGCCTTTTGGAATGTATATAATATAAATGCTGGAGTCTGTGTTTTTCCCAATGCATTAGGATAGTTCTTGTCATAAAACGATTTTGAAAAGTAATAGTTAATGTAGTACTGCAAAGTTATAGTGAAAAATAAAGGAAGTATAATGGAAATAACTTAAAGATTGTAAGTTGTAGAATCTAGATATTTAGAGTAAGAAATTGTTATTATTGGTTTTTAATTTACACTGTAAATTGGTTTATGTCTACACTGTTTGTTTGTGTAGTGTAAATGTATGAATTACGGCATAATCATAATGCTATAAATGGACGTTACCATAGTATCCTATTCACTCATGTAGAAAGGGGCCGTGCCTTCCCCCTAAACGACGCGAAGTTTTGGCATTCCTTGGTAGCAACAGACTACCGCTTGGCCATTCAGGCTATCTGAGCAGCACAGACCCGATATGTTTGTGCGTCAGAAGCCTCGTTTGTGAGAAACCCGCAACTAATCCTTTGGATAACATGTTTTTTACTGCCGTATAAATACTTGGTACCCAAGATTATTTGAATGTTGATGGACAATGTCAATGCAATATATTTACATTAAAAAGCATTAAGTTAAAAGTACAGCATAGTGGAATACGACCATTATGTTTTATATGAAGGTTAATTACTGGGCAAGTGGGGCCCTGCCCGATGTCAGATACCTGAAAACGCAATTTTTGAAAGTGCATTTTCTATAAAAAGTCTGATGTTACCCCAACGCACTTGATATAAGAAGTTAGTAAATCACCGTCACATCCAGTGGCCTGGGAGAAACGTGTCTCAGATGTGGTGGTCCATTCTGCCGCCGCAGCAACAGCAGCACCCAGTGGCATGCATGCCCTTTCAGCCAGTCAAGACTCCACCCACCTCTGCCGAAGGGAGCTATTTTCTTCCCATCATCTAACGGTCCATATGCACTGCACCTCGCCACTCATGGCGGCAGCAGTCATTCACCGAGGCTGGATGCCAGAGACAGCAGTATGCATCCCAACCATCCTAAGGTCGAAGCTGACCGAGTTCCTAACCAAGTTGTTGGTACTGCAGTCACCTCGTTTCAAATTTTGGACTCTTCACCATTCAGAGAACTAATGGCTTGTGCGAGCCGAGTTGGAGAGTCCGCAAGCCATAATTTTCTTTTTCCAAAAAGGCAGTACCAGCCCTTCACAAATATGTAAGAACAGAAGGTGGGCCAGTCCTTGAGCCTATTGGTGTCTTCCAAGGGTGCACGGCAGCAACAGATGTGGGAGCTGCTAACTACGGTCAGGGACAGCACATGTCCTTTATAGCCACTGCCTTGTTGAATGTGCTTCCTGCCCAGCCACACACAGCATCTTTAGGACCAGGAGACGCCGCTTTTCCTCACTCCACATTGTCAACTGGCTGTTCCTGCACAATGTCCGCCTCCTCCTCCAACCACCACCTCACCTCCACAAGTCCTAAGTGCTGCATCATACCACACATGGTGTCAAGCACAGCGTGTCACGCAGTTCTACACCTGGTTTGCCTGGTGAACGAAGTGCACACAGGGGATGAACTGCTCCGCGTCATGCAGCAATAAATCAACGTTTGGGCTTTTCTCCGCGATAACTGCAAATCGGAACCATGGTGACAGACAATGGAAGGAAAATGATGTCCGCAGCAGCCACCGCACCGATGAAGGGATGATCCATTTGTGCCCTGCCAACGTGTTTTTCA
Source organism: Phyllomedusa bahiana (assembly GCA_025379985.1). NCBI lineage: Eukaryota > Metazoa > Chordata > Amphibia > Anura > Hylidae > Phyllomedusa > Phyllomedusa bahiana. Next base: position 27,798 of record JAODAL010032704.1, read on the forward strand.
CAAACTGGTTTTGTCACAAGATTCCCTGAAGTCTTCCATCCATCTGCAATGACAATCAAAAAATTGGCCAGGAAACTGTGCATGCACTTCATCCATTCCTACAAAACCAAGCACACCCTCCTTGAGCTGCAGCGGCAGAACCCCAACATAGGCTGACATGTTGGACCGACTCTATGAACAGAGAAAGACCATTAACGATTTTTTGATGATCCAAGCGGACAGATTACTTGTGTAAATTTGATGTCAGCACATGGCAGCTCAACGTGAGCACCTGCCGTTTTGTTCTGGCCTTTTGAGGAGGCCACGTTATTTGTCCAGTACTCCAGGGAACTAAGGGATGAAAAACGTTCATACCACTGCTCATCTCCTTGAACAGAATGCTGCACAATCACTCTGGTCAGGGGACGGAGACATGGGACAACATCTCACGGCAATGTGAGTCCATAGGAGGCTGAATTGGATGAAGCAGACCTGGAACAGACCGAACCAACAGGTGTGACACTTGAATCAGCACTCATGCCACCCCAGGTAAAAGATCTGCCGGACTACTGGCAGCCAAACTTGATGTGTGGCCGGCAACTTGCGAGTTTGCCTGTAGAAGATGTCCTGTCCCGACCATAGGTACAGTGCCGGTGGGGCCATATTACACCCCACAGGAGAACTCGCTTTTCCACCACCAAAATGTGGAGAGGACTCACCTTGTCCAATGATGAACTCCAGGTGTGGATCGACCAGGAATTTCCACACACAATTGCCTTAGGCATCAGACTACATCAGGCCATGAAGCCTCACCCAAAACTTTAAAAATGAGTCTGTAATTTTACAAACTACCTACCATCAAATACTATTCTGATCCGCCACCCCGCCCTTAATGCCACACATCTGCTGCCATGTGCTCCATCTGCCACCTCCCATCTTACCATGGACCTGGTATAGCACCCACCTCCACACAGTTAAACTGTGCCAATCAGTGGCCTATTCATTCTTCTTGCCACCACCATGCTGTGTCATTGTGCCCACTCTGTGGCTACTCATGTTCTGGCAACATCAAGAATTTGTCATTGGTGCCACTCCTCTGACCTCATGCTGCTGCTCTGTTGCTGCCACCACCTCCAACTCTGTCATTGTGCCACACTGTCATCTACTGATGTTGCAGCCACCTTACAACCTGTCATTGTGCCACTCTGTGGGCCTACAGATAGGCTGCCACCCATCCATACTAGTGTGATTGTGCACTCTGTGGTCTACTGATGTTGCTGGCCGCCACCATACTGTATGTGACTGAGCCACTCTGCGGCCTACTCAATGTGTTATGCCACCTTCTCAGCATGTACCCTCGTGCCACTCTTGGTTTAGTGATGTTTGCTGCTACCTCCCAATGCTGTGAAATGTGCCCAATCTGTTGGCCAACTAATGTTGCTCGCCACATTCTCAACAGTGTTGAGCTCCCGAGTTTTATCGACAAAGTTGAAATCGGCAAGGTTTATGGAGTGATCGAAATTTTTAGATCATGGCGGATATTAAGGCTAAAATCTGTGCATCATCTATTAAGATCGGCGCCATTTTCGGCGCTCAATCCCATAATAGTACCCCAATCCTGTAAATTTTGGTCAGCCAGCAAATCAAATTACAGAATAGAGCGGGTGAGATGTGTGTGCGACGTCATGAACTGGGAGTGTAATGGTTGTCGATTGGCTGAAAAATCACATTACCTCGTATTTACATAGAACAGCAATTCCTGTCAGCCTCAGTGTCTCTCACTTCTCATAGGAGTAGGACAGTGCGCTCTGCCTTTGCCAAACAGCTCCGCGAAATTATTCTATTTCCAGCACAGAGAAACTCTACTATTAGCCTGTGATCCTTACAATTTAGTTTAGATTAGAGATTGAGATTTATGTAGTTAGGTAAGAATTTAAAGGAGCATCTACCGCTGTAAAGTCACAGGGAAGCAGGGGGGGGGCGTCGGGCGAACACAGACAAGCTCATAAATAACACTGATAAAGTTCACCAAGACATAGTGTAGACATGTGCACTGCATATCTTTATTTATTACAGTTTGCTATTAAATATTTCTGGATATTGGGCACCCTGAAATTATAGGATACGACATCTTTTCTATTTAACTGCAGGTCCTCGGTACAGATTTAGGTGCAAAACTCCACTTTTTATTATCATATACATTACAATAGGTGTTCAATTTTCATTTTGCCCAATCCACTTTGTGCTATATCCACCTTGTACTTAAATAAGAATCCAAGCAAGTCAGCCCAAGGTTGAAAGGTGCCAAAAATACCTGTTAATGATCCGAATAAATTTCAGATACGTGATTTTTTACTTTGGCGCCACTACATCTTTGGTTCATTGAGGCAACCTTGCACTTAAATGTGAATACTGCAAATTTTGTGTAGTCACACCACAGGGAAATTGATAGGTGCCAAAAAATACTTTTATTAATCCGAATGACAATTTCATATACTGTTTTTTCACACTTTGGCGCACTACAGCTTTGTTCATTGAGGAACCTTGCACTTAAATTGTGAATACTGCGAATTTTGTAGTCACCACATGTGAATTGATAGGTGCAAAAAATACCTTTTATTATCCGAAATACAATTTCAGATACGTGTTTCTTTTCACTTTGACGCACGGCCAGTACTTTGTTGATAGATTCATACTATTGCAGTTAAATTTGAATACAGGCAATTTTGTAGTCACCACAAGGTGAATTGATAGGTGCCCAAAAATACCTTTTATTATCCGAATACATTACAAGATACGTGTTTTTTTTACTTGGGCGCACTAGCATCTTTGTTCATTGGACGCAGCTTGCACTGTAAATCTTAACAATAGCAATTTTATAGTCACCAACGAGGTGATTGAAAGGTGCAAAAAAAATCTTACATTTTTATTATTCCGAATACATTTTTCAGAGACGTGTTTTTTTGACTTGGCGCACTACAGCTTGTTCATTGACGCAGCTTGCACGTAAATCTGAAAACAGCAATTCTTATAGACACCAACAGTGATTTGAAAAGTGCAACAAATACCTTGAATTACACGAAAACATAACAGATACGTGTTTTTTGCACTTTAGCACACTACACGCTTTGTTCATTGACGCAGCTTGCATTTATATCTGAAAACAAGCAATTTATAGACACCACAGGTGAATGAAAGGTGCAAAAATACCGTGTATTAGAACGAAAACATAACAGATAACCGTGGTTTTTATTGCTACTTTAGCACACTACAACAGCTTTGTTTCATTTGATTCAGCATTGCAATGTAAATCTGAAAACAGCATTTTATAGTCAACCACAGGTTAATTTGTGAAAGGTGCAAAAAATACGTGATATAATACGAAAACATAACAGAGACGTGTATTTTTTTTTACTTTGGCGCACTTACAGCTTTGTTCATTGACGCAGCTGCACGTAAATTCTGAAAACATGCCAATTTTTATAGTCACCATAGGAGTGAATTGAAAGGAGCAAAAAATACCGTGTATTATACGAAAACATAACAGATACGTGTTTATTGCACTTTTGCCCAGTCCCAATTTATTGATGAGAGCCACCTTGCAGTTAAAATTTTGAATCCAGCAGTTATTGTTTCGATTTAGAGGGATTTGAGAATAGCTGTGATATTGCCGTCTTTTAATAAGAGACTTTCAAAACTATTCATACCTTCTCAAATGTTTTATATTTCTGAACATGGGAGCGAAATGCAGGTGGTAAGCAAGCAAGAGGGGGTAGCACATGAGTAGAGGTACGAGAGAAGGTGGTTCCTTCCATGCTGGCGACAACATAGCATGCCAGCGTATCGTCAGTATGCAGGAGGACCGTCCAGGCTGTCATCGCTGGTCAGGGCCTGGTTGAATTCATTAACGAACAGCGGTCCGTCGCCAATCTGTACCCTTCATTGTGTTAATGCAACCTGCATCCAGCGTCTTACCTCCTCGTCCTGCCCAGTCACGGCCACAAATGTCGTTCCATCAGCAACATCAGCATCCGTCCAACAAGAAGCCGCCCAAAAGTCAACTCGAGTACCCCCTACTGTGGATAATCCATTTGTCCTAGGAATACCTCTTTGAATGACAAAATGCGTTTGGGTCATAAAAGCATGTTAAAAGATCAAGAGGGATGATTTATCGCTCTGACGCCAGTTACGTGATGCCATCATAGAGAGAAGGAAGTCCGGTCAATCGCAAAAAACCCGGCGGTTCGTCAACGCCTTGCAAGGCCCACTTGTTGGAGCCCGCAGCTTCTGGAGGCCGAAAGACAGGACGACCAAGTCACCTGTGTTTAGGATGAACTGATGACGACATTGCGGATCCATCCTGGTCTTATTCCTGCAGAATTTGCTTGCGACGCTTCTTCAGTGACGATGGAGGAAGACGATGGGGTAGTGTCAATATGGTTTTCCGCCACAAAAAGGGAGAGGGCGGTCGCAGAAGTCCCTGATATGATACCGCAGCCACGTTCCGCAAACCCCGCTCCTCGCGTTATCGCCCGGTCAAAAAGGTCCAGGACCTCTCAAGCCTGGGCCTTCTTTTAGCAAGCCTCTGATTCACTCCAGCGATGTCCATATCCGCCTTTGCCGTACACGCATAAGTATAGGCAAGAAACCTTAAGTGTTTTTTTGTAACCACCACCAAACATGTCTAGTCACATGCAGCGAATGCATGATTTGAATGGAGGGAACACTTGGCCAAAAAAGGCCAGACCGACGCCCGCCTCCAACCACTGTCCACACCCCCTGTCTAGTCTCCGCCTAGCCTCCGTCCTTCCGCCACCAACCAAGCGCCTCCTCAGCTGCCCATGTCTCCCGAATCCTGATCAGAGATCAGCCTCCGCTTCAAGCCTCCACCCGTCCGCCCAAGGACCACCAGCACCACCAGAGACCCATCCTAACCCCCTCTCCTTCCAGCCATTATTTGACAAATAGAAGACCGCATGCCGTACAGCCGGACCAGTTCTATCAGCCAACCCTTCTGTCTTCCAGGTTTTGAGAGCAAGAAGAAACACTTAACCCAAACCATCCCCAAGCCAAAACCTGAAAGCGGCATTGCCAGCTTTTGGCCTTGGAATTTGATTGCCTTTCCCGTCTGGGTGGACACAGATGGGTTCCGCACGCACATGGCTCCCTTGCCTGCTCCCAATACCATATTCCGAGCAGGCATTTCCTTTGCCAGAAAAGCCGTCCCTGCCCTGGCCAGGCCACGTGTCATCATAAAATTTCAAGCGCTTTGTCTGCATCTGTGGCCGATAAGTCCATCTGACCACCGCCACATAGGACTAGTAAGCACGGCCAAGGCCGCTATAATGATCTCTGTTACCGCTCACTGGTGAGCTGGGAGTGGAATGCTCTGGGGGTGAACGGTGCTCTCAGGTCTCGGCGCACGCACTTCAAAACGCAGGGATGGTGGCAGTGACTCCTTTCCCCCAAGGTCCTATGGTTGCATCCAACGTGCCCAGAGAAACCAAGCCGTTTTGAAATAAACATTCTTGGAGACCGTCCCCCACATGACAGTCAGAGCCTTCTGTGGACGGTCTCTCCGCAAGCGAGACCGAGCGCTGTCTAGGGTGACAAGAACCTTGTGCCAGGCAAGGTGGTGTGCGATAACGACAAATCTGCTGGCCGCGCCTTAAGACGGTCGGTCTTAGTGGTCCACAACCTTGCCTGGCACATATCAATGAACCTGGTCGTCCATAAATATTCTAAAGGCTACCCCGGTCTGGACTGCCCAGCGGAAGAAGCTCTGAGTTCTAGAGTTTTTTCGCACTTTCCGCCAATCGCAACCCTGCGTATTCGTCCCGCCTTGGCTGCGTTGCATGCGTCAGCTCGCGGCCTCGCCCCCGTCAACCGACTTCATGTATCTACGGGCAACCCCTGAATTCCACCCCCACATGCTCCACGATGTGCAGTAGCGCATGCCTTACGCATACGAAGTGACACATTGCCTGACAAGCACCGTGCGGACCTCGAGGTGTTGAGCACCGAGAGTGGTAGGCCCAAAGGGGGGTGAAAGAGCTCTGCACCAGTCCTTGGCCATTTTTGAAGAAGCCACCAACTGGTCCAGTGGCGGACAATGCCACTGTCAGCATGAGCATTTGTGGTGATCTTAGTTCTGGAACTATCGTTGGACAACGAGGGCGCGCTAGGCCCCAAATGAACAGCCTGAGCCCGATCTCTTACTTCCAGCTGTCCTGGAAGGTTCCGAGAGCCTCCCGCAAATAGGGGAAGTTTCCTGAGCACCCAGCACAAGCTGGTAAATCTCCTGCAGCCGAACGGCTGCCCGTGCTTCTTTAAACAGGAGCAGCTCAGAGGGCAGGCATCCATCGCAGACACTGCCCAATGCCACTGAAAGCACCAGGGGCCCGCCCTCCTGGCAGCAGCCCTGTGCTAGCCCGTGCTCAGAGAGTGATTGATGGGTGAGGGGCCGGGGAGCAGGCAGCAAAACTATTTGTCCCGTGCAGGCTTCCTCCTCCCCTCCTCACCTCTGTACAATGCTAGAGCCCCGGAGAGGAGAGGCTGGAGGGAGGGGGTGAGCCATGAGGAGCCCTCACAGCACTGCCGGCCAGCAGCTATGTCACCATGTGCAGTGGACAACATGAAGCAGTGGTTCAGGTGAGAGAGGATATAAGAGTCCTGCAGGCTGCTGGACATCAGAGGATTGTACCTGCTTTCTCACAGTTTTTCTGCCTTCTGCTGTGGTGTCCCCTCTGTGCTCTCCATAGTGAAATTCCCCAATATACAGTGCAGAGTTTTCCTGCAGGGCAGGATGACCCCTCCACCATATACAGAGAGCAGGCAGGTCTTTATTCTTTTAGTTTTGGGTCACACTGTGCTGTGGCCCCTTTTGGGACCTGTGTTGGGATATGTGAAAATATGGGAAAAACACATCCCAACAGATCCCACAACGTGTCCATAGGGGACAACAGCACAGACATGGTCACTTTTGGACTATGTGTGTTCTGTTTTGTAAATGCTTTCTGTGCTGGACACAACAGTAAGGCTATGTCCACACTGCACATGATTACGATCGTATCTCCGGCGCTTTTCGTTTTTTAAAAGCGCCGGAGATACGATTGTCAGTGTGGTGCCATAGACGGCAATAGAGAAGACGAGCTGCTGTCTACACAGTTCGTCTTTTCTCTGCCCGTCTTTCGGCAGCAGCGTATTATACAGCATGTTGTATAATACGCCGATGCTTCTCGTTTTCTTGACGTCTTCCCATACAATGCTATTGTATGGGGGGCGTCGGGAAAACGAGAAGCGGCCGCGGCTTTTGCACAAAGTGTGACAAAAGCTGCAGTCCTACATCAGAGAAAGAACGGCCGCTTTAAGGGCCGTTTTTTATCTGATGGAGTGTAGATATAGCCTAAGGTCAGTAGCGCTATTTTGTTCAGGTCAGAAAGCTTTTCTTACTTTGCCTTGTGAGAGCCTTTTTCTGGAACGAGTTGTATTTTTGATGGTACCACTGAATGCACCGTATGTACATAAAATACAAATTCTTTGTGAGTTGGAGTTAGGAAAAAACACAACTGTGCAATTTTTTAGGAGTGTTAATTGTTCTGGAGTTCATTGTGTGATAAAAATGACATATTATCTATATTCTGCAGATCAGAACAATTTTTGTGATAAAATATATGTCTACTTTAGGCCTGATGTGAAAAACAGAAAGCCAGGGGGATCTGTTCACTGCAGACACCCACGGCACCCAATGGATCCTATTCATTACAGTGGGTCCATCAGTTTCTGCTGTGGTGTCTGTAGTTGAGAAGGAAGAAATAGTTGCTGTGGATTTTTTCTGTCTCAACAACAAACACTATGGCAGAGCTCTGATGGATCCACAGCAAAAAACCTGACGCAGATGTGAACCAGGCCCTACAGGGGGGTTTCAAAACTACTTGTAGTTTATCAGTCCATAAAGGGAGGATTTAAAAATAAAATATTTACCTTGTGAACCCACTACTTCACGTGACACAGCAGGTCCTTGTGCAGCCAATTACAGGCCATGGTAGCCAGCGTCATATCTGAGCGGACCTTCAGCACAGCCGGAGGAGTCATTACAGACAAACGCATCCGGCTTTCCACAGATAATGTGGATCGTTTGACTTTCATCAAGATGAATCAGGCATGGATCTCTGATGATGTTGTGGCCCCAATTGCCGAGGTCACCGATTAGTTGCTGGTCTACTTCACATTCCTCTCCAAACAGAAATGGTCCTCTTGAAAAACTTATTTTTAAAATGATAATTTCTTACTGCAATTTTTATTCTCAGTTCCCAACAGTTCATTTTGCTGGTTTTGCTGTGAGGAGACTGTAAAAGACACCAAGGTTTCATGACAAAACCATATTCCATTTACTCACTTCATCTTTAGAATTTTTCGCATTGTCAATGGTTTTGGGGTCATGTTGCCTCACAATTTTTAACAGTGGCTGAGAAGTCATATTTATAATTTTTTGGGGTCATGTTGCTGTGAGATACAGCAATAATTATGGTCCTTTGGAACAGAAATGTGGCTTTTAAGTGGCATTTCTCCCTCACAATTTTTAACAGTGGCTGAGAAGTCATATTTATAATTTTTGGGGGCATTTTGCTGTGACATGCAGCTATACTACAGGTCCTATTATAAAAAAAATGTTGTTTCTAACAGACATTTGTTCTTCACAATTGTCCAAAGTGGCTCAAGGGTCATGCTTTGAATTTTTGGAGGCATTTTGCTGTGACATGCAGCTATACTACAGGTCCTATTATAAAAAAATGTTGTTTCTAACAGACATTTGTTCTTCACAATTGTCCAAAGTGGCTCATGGGTCATGTTTTGAATTTTTGGGGGCATTTTGCTGTGACATGCAGCTATACTACAGGTCCTATTATAAAAAAATGTTGTTTCTAACAGACATTTGTTCTTCACAATTGTCAAGAGTGGCTCAAGGGTGATGGTGCTGTCAGAAACAGGAATAGGTAGGACACTGTTAATGGACACATATTGCAAAATGACTTGTTTTTGCAAGATCTTTAACATAGCTAGCAATCCCTGTATTGAGACAACCCATTTAATATAATTAAAAAAAAGAGAAACAAAGACATGGTGGGATTCCATCCTATTTTAAAAATGTGTTTTCTAGAATTAAACTACTAAAAAACTTGCATGTACAAAATAGCTGTTAAAAAAATTCCTCTGAATTGTACAAGGGAGGTACAGGAAAACTTGACCAGATGTAGGTTATTCAGAGGACATGGAGTATGGAGCACGGACAGAGAACAAAGTACAGAGACCATTTCCTCCAGCACGTTGAGTAAAATGAGAAAAAGAATGCCAAGAAAAAGGGCACCTGGGTGTAACAGGAGCGTTAACCACCAGTATTTCCAAGTGAAGCTCAATTGGTCCGCACTCATACGGAGGGGCAAGCGCTACCCAGGTCTTGACTGTGTACTGAGGAAGGCTGGAGTTCTCACACTTCCGCTTCCACACTCTGCTTCAGCATGACAGTTTTCGTTGCTGCGTCATCAGAGTATTTTAACCTGCGTGTTAATAGATGACGGACGCCAGCCTGGGCTCTCACCGCACCCACTGTAACTCCGGCCCTGGGTCATGCTGTGGCACAGGACAGGTATAGTCAATGTCCAGTGAAACTAAAATGGTGGTTGAAAGACTCCTTTTTCCGGCACTTTTTAATCTGTGGGTCAGACAGGTTTAAGGGTCATGCTGCGGTCCAGGACAGGGTTTGTCAATGTCCAGTTCAACTAAAATGGTGGTTCAAAGACTACTTTCTTCCGGCACTTTTTAATCTGTGGGTCATGCAGGTTTTTAGGTTCATGCTGCGTTCCAGGACAGGGATATTCAATGTCCAGTTCAAGTAAAATGATGGTTCAAATAATACTGCCTTCTGGCACTTTTTAATTTGTGGGTGATGCAGGTTTAAGGGTCATGCTGTGGTACAAGACAGGGATAGTGAATGGTGTGTGACTTTTTTTCTGTGGCTTTTATAGCCTAAGTGTTGTGCCTAAGATGTAGCAGGTATCCATTTGACTGTTGTGGCTGTTAATTCCAGCTTCTCCAGCCCTGTTTGGGTGTAAGAATGAAGGTGTTGTTGCTCTCCCATAGACTTTAATGGTCATCGGAGATGATCGACTATCGACTATCGAAAAAACCTTATCGATGGTGGCCGACTATCGACTATCGCCCGATGTCGATAGCCAACGTAATCGCTCAACACTATTCTCAACCTGTCATTTGCCACTCTGTGATCTAGTGATGTTGCTGCCACCTCCATACTGTGTGACTGTGCCACTCTGTGGCCTACTGATGTTGTTGCCACCTTCTCAGCCTGTCCTTGTGCCACTCTGTGGTCTAGTGATGTTGTTGCTACCTCCACACTCTGTGAATGTGCCACTCTGTGGCCTACTGATGTTGTTGCCACCTTCTCAGCCTATCCTTGTGCCACTCTGTGGCCTAGTGATGTTGCTGCTACATCCACACTCAGTGAATGTGACGCTTTGTGGCCTACAAATGTTGCTGCCACCTTCTAAAACTGTCATTTGTCACTCTGTGGTCTAGTGATGTTGCTGCCACCTTCTCAACTTGTCATTGTGTCACTCTGTGGCCTACTGATGTTGTTGCCACCTTCTTAACCTGTCATTGTGCCACTCTGTGGTCTAGTGATGTTGCTGCCACCTCCACGCTCTGTGAATGTGCCACTCTGTGGCTTACTGATGTTGCTGCCACCTTCATACTATTTCATTGTGCCACTCTGAGGCCTACTGATATTGCTGCCACCTCCACACTGTGATTGTTCCACTCTGTGGCCTTCTGATGTTGCTGCCACCTTCTCAACCTGTCATTGTGCCACTCTTACAATCAGGATCAGGATTGTCTGATGATTAGGTAGCCAAAAGCAGGAGTGGATAAAGGACACAGAAGACATGCAAACATCCCATTTACTGGTCATCTCTGTTTTGGATCAACTTCTGTATGTTTTTGGCATTAGCAATGCTGATGGATTATTGAACGATTGAAAGCGGACACTGACGGATGAAAGGAAGGGCAACATGATCATTAACGTCAACGCAAAATTACTGCCGACACCCTCTTCTGTCATAATCTGTGGAATCACCTGACGTAAAAGGAGTGCGCACTTTGATGCTATAGTAGGATCTTGGCCCTCAGCTCAGTTCTTTCCAGCTGGGGCTGACATTACCTTGTCAGGCTGTGTTCCCACTTCAGTTATTTGGTCAGTTTTGCCCCTGTAACTGGGCAGAGAAGTGAAGTGTGAAGCGATTCTAATAGCGACGGATGTCACCTGTGTGTCATACTAAAACACAGCATTGTATGAAGACCAAACCATGCTCCCTATGCATATTTGAGCATGGCACAATGTTCTAAAACACCCTACAGGCTTTCTGCAGCCAGGAAATAGCTGTTTTTTCACGCGATTCATCGGGTTGAAAAGAATTTTGCCGATAAATTCGGCAAACTTGGCGAATCGAATTTTTGAGAAATTTGCCCATCTCTACCGAGCAGGCATTTCTTTGCCAGAAGAGCTGTCTCTACCCTGGCCCACCACATTGCAGAAAAGATCTCCAGCGTGTTGGCTGAATCTGTGTCCACCAAAGTCCATCTCACTACAGACACATGGACTAATAATAACGGTCAAGGGCGTTACATCTCACTGACTACTCACTGGGTGAGTTGGGTGAATGACAGTGCCTTTGGTGATGGGTCTCAGGCTCGGTGGACACTCCTCCACACTGCAGGGATGGTGCAGAGTCCAGATCTCCAATCTCGACAGGTAGCATCACATGCCGAGAGAAACCAGGCCATTCTGAAATGAATTTGTCTTGGAGACTGTCCATACACAGGTCAAGAGCTGTGGACAACTCTGTGTAATCAGACCAACCAGTGGCTGGGTGCTAAAAAACTGGCGCCAGGCAAAGTGGTGTGAGACAATGGGAGAAATCTCCTTGCTGCCCTTAAGATCGGTAAACTTACGCACATCCCTTGCCTGGCACATGTCATGAACCTGGCTGTGCGGAAATTTCTCAAGCACTACCCGAGTCTTAACTGTCTGCTGAGGAAGGCTTAAGGTCTTAGCTCACATTTCCGGCGTTCGCACCCTGCTTCGGCATGACTTGCAGTGTTGCAGCGTGATCTGGGCCTCCCCATCAACCGTCTAATTGTTGACATGGCAACACGCTGGAATTCCACCGTCCACATGCTCCAGTGATTGTGGCAGCAGCGTAATGCCATTATGCAGTATGAAGTGTCGCATGGCCTGACGAGCAGTGGTACGGACCTCGGGGTGTTGACCCATAGAGAGTGGAGGCAGGTGAAGGATTTCTGCAAAATCCTTGACAGTTTAGAAGAGGCCACCAAAATGGTCAGTCAGGATGATGGCATTGTCAGCATGACTATTGTGGACATATTTTTACTGGAACAAGTGTTAGACACTCTGTGGCAGCAGGTCCCAGAAGTGATGGAGGAGGAGGCAGATGCATCGCTGGCAGATGTAGAAGGCCCCACTGTTTCACAATTTTATTGGTCTTCTTTAGGCGGTGGTTCCAAGTCAAGGGCTGGTGCAGGACGGCAGTTCAGCTCACAGACTAGAATGCATGGGGCTAGAACGGGCTCTGGTGATGTTCAGGATGAGGAAGTGGAGGAGAATGAGGAGGCCGGCACTGATTACCCTTCAGTGTTAAGAGGTTGGCACAGATTACAGGAGGAGGAGGAGAAAGAGGAGGAAGATCTGTTTAGTGCCCCTTGTCCCTGAGGCTTGGGAGATCCCGGCAGCATTTCACACATGAGCGCTTGGATGCTACATTGCCTGCAACATGATCCACGCATCAAGGCAATCAAAATCAACAGCGATTACTGGGTGGCCACCCTCCATGATCCATGTTACAAGACAAAAATTAGCACTTTCCTTCCACCCACACAAATTGACAGTAGAATTCAGGAATTTGAGACAGTACTTATTGACCAACTCAAGATATCTGTTACATCTTCTTCACATTCTAATGTCACAGTGGAACAATGTCAGTAATGTACCAGCAGTAGAATGAAAATAGCCGCAGCAGCAGCATCAGCAGCAGCAGGCAGTGTGACAGAAGCCTACTTGGTGATATTTTTCACTCGTATGTTACCACCTCACCAACACCTGCAAGGCAGTGCAGCATTCAGACACACAGAGACCGCCTTAAGAACATGGTCCATGAGTATCTGCGGCTCAACCCCAATGTTTTTGGACTTGGTCTGAATCCATTCGACTTCTGGGTGTCCAAACTGGATGAATGGCCTGAGCTGGCTCGTCATGCCATAGAAGTTTTATCCCGTCCGGCAGCCAGCGTTGTCTCGGAACAAATTTTCAGCACAGCTGGTGGGGTGATAACTGACAAACGTTTCCCCCAAGAATGTGGATCATTTGACATCTATCAAACTAAATCAAGCGTGGATCTGTAACAATTTTGTAGCCCCAGTTACCGATGTCACTGACTAGTAAACTGTAGCATGTCTTTTTCACAATGTGAAATGCACATTCCATCAGTCATCTATTAACATCAGTCATCAGTCATTCTGCAGTAAGTCATCTATTAACTGTTTCAGGTCCCATACAGCCAAATCAAATGGGGCCCCAACCCATTACTACTTCCTATTTTTTTAAAATATTTGTGGGCCCCTTTTCAATTAGGGCCCGTGACAGGAGTACTTCCTGTACTGCCCCGTTAGTATCCCTGGTGGTAGCAGGGGCTCCGGGCCATGCATCCTGAGTAGAGATGTGCGATTACGTCGACTATCGTCATCGGGTCGATAGTCGATATAGGCAATTATCAAGACGATTTCCGATAGTAGATAATATATTATCGCCGATTACCATTAAAGTCTATGGGAGAGGAACAACACCTTCATTCTTACACCCAAACAAGGCTGGAGAAGCTGGAATTAACATCCACAACAGTCAAATGGATACATGCTACATCTTAGGCAACACGCTTAGGTTATAAAAGCCACAGAAAAAAAGTCACACACCATTCACTATCCCTGTCTTGTACCACAGCATGAGCCTTAAACCTGCATGACCCACAAATGAAAAAGTGCCAGAAGGCAGTATGATTTGAACCATCATTTTACTTGAACTGGACATTGACTATACCTGTCCTGGAACGCAGCATGACCCTTAAACCTATCTGACCCCCAGATTGAAAAAGTGCCGGAAAAAGGAGTCTTTTAACCACCATTTTAGTTTCACTGGACATTGACTAAACCTGTCCTGGGCCACAGCATGAGCCCCAAACCTGCATGACCCCCATGTTTAAAAAGTGCCGGAAAAAGGAGTCTTTGAACCACCATTTTAGTTGAACTGGACATTGACTATAGCTGTCCTGGGCCACAGCATGAGCCCAAAACCTGCATGACCCCGGATTTAAAAAGTGCCGGAAAAAGGAGTCTTTGAACCACCATTTTAGTTGAACTGGACATTGACTATATCTGTCCTGGACCACAGCATGAGCCCCAAACCTGCTTGACCCCCAGATTTTAAAAGTACCTGAAAAAGGAGTCTTTGAACCACCATTTTAGTTGAACTGGACATTGACTATACCTGTCCTGGACCGCAGCATGACCTCAAAACCTGACTGACCCACGGATTAAAAAGTGCCTGAAAAAGGAGTCTTTGAACCACCATTTTAGTTGAACTGGACATTGACTATACCTGTTCTGTACCACAGTATAACCATTAAACCTGTCTGACCCACAGATTAAAAAGTGCCGGAAAAAGGAGTCTTTCAACCAACATTTAGTTTCACTGGACATTGACTATATCTGTCCTGGGTAACCTACATCTGTTCAAGTCTTCCTGTACCTCCCTTGTACAATTCAGAGGAATATTTGTATCAGCTATTTTGTGCATGCCAGTTTTTTTAGTAGTTTAATTCTAGAAAACACATTTTTAAAATAGGATGGAATCCCACCACATCTTTGTTTCTCTTTTTTTAAATGTATTAAATGGGTTGTCTCACTACAGGGATTGCTAGCTCTGTTAAAGATCTTGCAAAAACAAGTCATTTTGCAATATGTGTCCATTAACAGTATCCTAAGTATTCCTGTTTCTGACAGCACATTACCCTTGAGCCACTCTTGACAATTGTGAAGAACAAATGTCTGTTAGAAACCACATTTTTTACAACAGGACCTGTAGTATAGCGGCATTTCACAACAAAATGC
The DNA here is from genome assembly GCA_025379985.1 of Phyllomedusa bahiana. Lineage (NCBI taxonomy): Eukaryota > Metazoa > Chordata > Amphibia > Anura > Hylidae > Phyllomedusa > Phyllomedusa bahiana. The sequence continues at coordinate 43,029 of JAODAL010032704.1, forward strand.
CCCCAAAAATTCAAAACATGACCCTTGAGCCACTTTTGACAATTGTGAAGAACACATGTCTGTTAGAAAACTATTTTGTTTTTTATAATAGGACCTGTAGTATTGCGGCATTTCAAAGCAGCATGACCCAAAAAATTATAAAAATGACTTCTCAGCCACTGTTAAAAATTGTGAGGAAGAAATGCTGCTTAGAAGCCACATTTCTGTTCCAAAGGACCATGATTATAGCTGTATCTCACAGCACCATGACCCTAAAAAATTATAGAAATGACTTCTCAGGCACTTTGTTAAAATTGTGAGAGGAAGAAATGCACCTTAGAAGCCACATTTCTGTTCAAAGGACCATGATTTTAGCTGTATCTCACAGCAACATGACCCAAAACATTGACAATGCAAAAAATTTAAGATGAAGTGAGTAAATGGGGAATACTGTTTTTTGTTCTCATGAAACATTGGTGTCTTTTACAGTCTCTCACAGCAAAAACCAGCAAAATGACACTTTTGGGAACTGAGGAATAAAAATTGCAGTAAGAAATTATCATTTAAAGAAAAGTTTCAAGAGGAAACATTTTGTTTGAAGAGGAAATGTGAAGTAGACGGCAACTAATCGGTGACCTCAGCAATTGGGGGCTCCAACATCATCAGAGATCCATGTGATTCATCTAGTGGAAAGTCAAACGATCCCATTACTCTGTTGGATAGCCGGAGGATGAGTTTTGTCTGTTATAGGATCCTCCAGCTGTGTGAGCTCGCTCAGATATGCCGTTTGGCAGATGGGCAGGGACAACCAACCTCATTGGGCGTGGCAAGCGAGACGGGCCCATTCATTTTTGGATAAAGATGTCAAATTGGGCGAGAAAACATCCAAACATCGGTGTTGAGAGCAGATAGTGTGCACATGTAAAGCTGGTTCTGTGTGTGTATGTGTGCACTGCATTTACATGCGCTTGGGGAGGTGGTAAATAAAGATCTGCCAGAGATCACCCATTGGGCTTCTGCCACCTTGCATGCTGCTGCTCGCTACGGCTACTTGGCATTACAGATGTTCACGTTGTGACTTTGTTCCACCATTGACTTTGGTAGAACGTGAAGCCAGAAGAAGAAACAGATGTCTTCCGTTGATCCATCAGCAAGGTCTCTCCATTTCCTGCATATTTTACTCTTCTATTTGGTGTGGGTTGAAAGGGAAAGTGATGAGGTATTTGTTTTTGTACCAAGGTCCGGAGGGTTGGCCACCAGTAATGTTGTTAATTTTGATGGCCTTATGCGAGGATCATGTTGGAGGAAATGGATCATCCAAGCACTCAGTGTGAGAGATGGAGCTTGACATTTCCAGGACTCTGGTCGTAGGAGCATAGCAAATTATCTTCATCATCTTCTCCTCGCTCAAATTGCGCACGACTTTTACTAAGGACAGGCGAGATCGGGAACGTCGGTGCAGGAATACCTCAATCCACCTCCGCTTCCTATGGAAGCTTCAAACACAGCCTGACTTGCCATCAGATGATGCACCTGAGAGTGAGGCGTCGCTTGCATAGCCCTGGACCGAACTCATGCTATGAAGATCGAATAAAATTGTGATGTGAACTGTCGAGGACTTGTGGTTTCGACGGAGAGAAAGGCTCCGTTGTCGCATCTGTGTCCGCTGCCCTCTCCGTCGCTGCGTGGGACCTGATGTTTCAGAGGTCAACGATGTACAGAAACTAAGATCAACACAATGGTCATGTGACAAGGGCATTGTCAGCACTGACAATTTTGGTGGATTCTTCAAAAACTGGCAAGGATGTCGCAGACCAGAACCTCTTTCACCTGCCTCCACTTCGGTGGTCAACACCCGAGGTCCGCCACCGCTGCTAGTCAGGCCATCGTGTTATTCGTTGTTAGTGCGTAATAGGCCATTGCGCTGCTGCCACAATCGCTGGAGATTGGAGGGTGGAATTCCAGCATTGTTGCACGTCAACAATGAGAGGTTGACGGGGAGGCCGAGCTGACGCTGCAAGCAGCCAGGCGGGACGAGGAAGGCTGCCGACCGGCGGTAGTGGCGAACTCAGACCTTGAGCCTTCCTAAGCAGGCTTGTCAAGACCCGGGTAGAGCTTTAGAAATTTCTGGACGACGGGTTCTTGCGTGGGCCAGGCAAGGGATGTGCCAGACTACCGATCTTAAGGGCGGCCAGAGGTTTTCGCCATCTATCGCACACACTTGCTGGCACAAGGGTTCATGTAACCAGCACAGCGCTTGGGTCTCGTTGCGGAGAGCCGTCCACACGCTTGACTGTGTGTGGACGGTCTCAAAGAAGATTAATTTCAACACTTCTGGGGATTACTCTGGGCACGTGAAGCCACCAGTGTCCTTAGGGGAAAAAACCCTGCACCATCCCTGCGCCACCAGAGACATCCCACCAGCTAGCCAGTGAGTGTCACAGAGATATGAGCGGCTTGGGCCGTGGCTTTCTTGTCCCAACTGTTTATTGATATGTGTTTTGTTGTGTGAATGTGGTTTTGGTTAGTTGACAGGGTTTGTGTGTTGCGTAGTGGGTTGGTCGGGTGTGGACGGTGTCAAATGGACTTTGCCGGACATAGATGGCAGACAACGCGCTTGAAATTTTAGATGACACGTGGCTGGCCAGGGCTGAGGGACGGCTTTTTGGAAAAGAAATGCCTGCTCGGAATCATGGTATTGGGTGGCAGGCAAGGGCATGATATGGCGGAGAACATCTGTGGCACCAGACGGAAGGCAACATATTCAAGGCCAAAGTTTTCAATTTGCGACATTCAGGCTTTTGGCTTTGGGATGGTTAGGGTTTAAGGAGATTTCTTTGCTCCCAAACTTGGAAGACGAAGGCTGGCTGCTAGACTGGCCGCTGTATGGCCTGCTGGTCGTCAAATGGTGGAAGGAGAAGGGGTAGGATGAGTCTCCTGGTGGTGCTGGGGTCCTCGGGCGACGGTGGAGGCTGGAGGTGGCTTGATCCCTGATCATGACTTGAGAGACATGGGCAGTGAGGAACGCTTGGTTGGGTGGCGGCGGCGGAGAGGAGGCGGAGACAGAGGGTGTGACAGTGGTTGCGAAGCCGGGATCGGTGTGGCCTATTTTGGCCAAGTGTTCCCTCATTTCAACCTCATGCATTCGTGATGTGGCTAGACATGTTGGTGGTGGTTAAAAAACCTATGTATTTGCATTAATGATGCGTTTACGGCAAAGGCGCATATGGAAATCGCTGGTGAATCAGCAGGCTTATCAAATGCAGGCAGGCTTGAGAGGTACTGGACCTTTTGACGTGGATAAGCGAGTTGCGGGGATTTTCGCTGATCGTGGCTTGGCAGAATAATATCAGCGGACTTCTGCGAACCGCCCTCTCCTCTTTGAGGCGGAAACCGTATTGACACTACCCCATCGTCTTCTCATCGTCCAGTGATGAAGCGTCGCAACCAAATCTGCGGAAAAAGGCCACGATGGATCCGCAATGTCGTAATCATTCATCAACACTAGGTCGACTTGTCGTCCTAACATTCTGCATCAGGAGTGCGGGCTACAAGCA